>JAODAL010010254.1:0-106179 GCA_025379985.1 Phyllomedusa bahiana
AGGAAAAGACCGACAGCCTCTAAAGCTTCTTATTGTTCTAAAACTCATTCTTTTGGAAGGTCACATCCTGTGTAATATTTACTAGGCAGATTTGCACAAGTAAAAAAAAACTAGTAATATATAAAAGATGCAAAATAAATCTAATAAAATACAAAATAAACCTTTTTATAAATAAATAACCATGACGCCACGTGACCTAGGGGATGAATAACATTCTTAGACCGTCCACCACATCACATCAGCTAGAAGGTATTCTGCAATTTCCCTTGACAAGGCTAATAACAGTGATAAATGGTACTGTAGAGCAGAAAGCAGCAATGCAGATATATTACGTGCTTGCCCCCTTGGCTGCTGGAAGAATGTCTTACACATAGAACAGATGTCTCTGCTGCAGCATTCCTGGGAAGAAATCTGGTCACGGATGGTTATACACACAGTCACACCCTTCATGCAGACATTTATAGCAACATAGGCTCAAGTTCAAGGTTAAAATATATGAGGGTAGAATTGTAGTGGAAGCTAATCTCCAGCGCCTGAATTGTTCCCTGACATCAGTACCTTCCTTCCATTTCCTAATAGACAAGGAAAAAAAAATACATATTTGATATACCTTGACTTTATGCATCTTAATGTGACTGCACGCCCTTGAACGACATTTTGCATTTATAATTGAAGCAGCTTAATGTTATGTGCCTATTAATTTCCTAAAAAGATTGTTATAGCGACTGGAACTTTATCCGTTTGACCTTGCACAACATTCTAGCTTACTACAGGCCCCACTAGATGGAGCTAACTACATTCGGTTTTTACATGGAAATAAATTATAACATGGTATGCAGCAAGCTCCTAAACTCCAACTTGTAGCAGATGCATTCAGCTAAAATAGTAGGTGAAATGTATGCATTGGATCTGGAGCTCTGTAGAAATAAAAAAAATAAGCTTTGATCTCTAAGGCTATGTTCACACGGCTTAAAATTGGACGTATTTCAGCCCGTAATTACGCGCCGGAGTGCGCAAATTACGGCTGGAATACGTCCCAGTCATTACGATAATCCACAGTTCTCATAGAGAACTATGGATTACGTCTCACCTCCCTGCTCGGCGAATCCGCTGCGGGGGAGATAAGTGACATGTGAATTACCAGCGGCGTATACGCGCCGCTGGTAATGAAAGTCTATGGGCTGGCGAGGTGCCGCCCCCCCCCCCGCCCCCCACGGCGTAATTGCGGGGGCGTAATTATGCCCGGTATTTAAGCCGTGTGAACCTAGCCTAAGATTTACATTAAGAGAGCCAGAACGCTATGGGGCTGTTTACACGGCACTGGACAAATACCAGTCGGTTTATCCGACCGGTATTTGTCCGGTTTGTGTGCCATCCCCAGGGCTGCGGGGGGACGTCTTTTCTCCGCGATGAGCAGAGAAAAGCCCTCCCTCTCCACATTGACATGCACATATTCTGTCCAAAAACTGGACGGAAGAATGAACATGTTCAATGTTCCACCGGGCGGAAAACCTGTGGGGACTGCTGCATGGGTTTTCCATAGAAGCCCGCTGTGTTAGTTTGCGCCCGGTTTTTCAGACGGTTTGCAAAACCGCAAATAGTCTGAAAAACCGTCCGCAAACCGGTGCCTTGGGGACATGCCCTAAAGGTATGTTCACATTTCTTCTTGCCTTGGTATGAACATCCGCTTTTCAGATGCGTCTCTGGGTCCATCAGAACGGACCCAGAGACGCATCTAACAATTAGCAGTGAGATCATCACTGCCGGAAATGACAGACATGCAGCGGCGTTCACATGATAGATCGCCACTGCGTGTTTGCACCGCGCCTGTCGGGATCCAAAAATTGCATGTCATTTCTGATGAACCCAGAGACGCATCAGAAAAGCGGATGTTCATACGGAGGCAAGACGCTGTGTGAACATACCCTAAGGGTACGTCCACACAGCATATGTAAAATGCGGGTCGGATTCTGTTTAAGAATCCGGCCGGCATTTTATCATCTTTCAAAGATTTTGGGGAGCGGTTCTGTCTGCAGTTTGCGGATTTGCCCATCCCCCATAACCATTAAATTGAACCTCTTCCGCCAGAAAACTGGGCATGCACCAAGTTTTTCGGAACCCCAGCAGCTGAAAAGCCGTTCAATGTAGACTACTAAACGGGGATAGTTTGTTGTTGGTTTTCATACAGTTTTCAAATCTGCAAGCCGTCTGAAAATCCGACTAAAACTATGCCGTATGGACGTACCTGAAAATCACAGGCAAAGTAAATAGCTTTGGTTATCTAGTGATGGTGGGAATAACTATAAAAGCTGTTATGGCGCTCAGAGGTTGGAGGGCAAAAAAAGGTGCAAGAACATAGTAGTGCAACATGGCAGAAAGCCACCAACTTCTTGTTCTCTCTAAAAAGGTACTGTTTGTATTCTCTGGTATATATTCTCAGTATTTTTAATCTGCCGAAAATCCGACATTACCCTGTGCAGCATAGACAGCAATGAAAAATTTGTGCTGTAGTCTATACAGCACGGATTTTTTACCGTCGGGTTTAAAATCCAGCGGAATGTGCAACATGTTGTTTATTCGGGGGGATTCTGCTCGAATTTGCCATTGGCCCCATACACTGAATGTCCAAAGCCAATCATCCCTTTATGCAACTCGGATAAATTGCCCCTTGGCACACATAGCACTCATTGCGATCATGTGTTAGACAGCCTATTGCGCATCTTGTATACCCACCAAGCCAGCTCAGACCATGTAACTTCCTTTATGAACTATGCACTGCCAACGATAGAGGCAGAAAATGGTCGTAGTAATGTGAATTAAACATTTAGTTGTACTGCATCCATGTCTTGTGGGGAAGAAAGGGCAATGATTTTTCCTGCAACAGGATAGCGGGTGTTAGTTGACCAATGAGAATGTATATCCCTGCAACCATTAGACAATTTATTTGGCTGTGCAAGTTGGTTAAATAGATGCAATGTCCTCAGATCACAAGTCAACCCATTCTGAATCAATAAGTCAATTTTCCTAAATACACAAACTCCTGTAGAGGCTATGACCAGATGTAGTGAAATGGCATAAAAACCACATAAAATACTGGTTGGGCAGGATTAACCCGAGTATTAAATGGAGGTAAAGTATGGGCCCACAGTAGTCCATGGGTACTGTATTACACAACTATGCAGCACAAATCTGTAATATAGCCAGGTACAGGAGCCCATAGATCCAAGTTTCCCCAAACATCAGACACTGTGTGGGCACTGGGGGCCATCTGCCATGCGGTAATATTATAGATGTTAATAAAACTAAAATGTCTCAAGTAAAACTACAGTCAAAAAAGTGAATCCAGTGTAGCATAAAACCAGGGCTGTGGAGTCGGTAAGCCAAAGCGCCAACCCCTGACTCCAACCCCTCATACATGGCGCATATTTAAGTGATAACTTTACTGTAGTAGAATGTAAAAAAAACAGGCTTTTTATCACCTTATGATACAATAATCAAGCTATCTAGGTAGAACATACACTGACAAGCTAAAGGGTAACAATGTTTTGAACTTTTGACTTTCAGGCTCCATATCGCACCACCCACTACAGCTTTGACCGTGAGACTTCTATAATTTTATAGACAATCATCTCACCTATCTTATACATAAATTTGACTTGCAAGTATTTCACAGCTGCTTAGTTCTGCAGATTCTTTCCTGTAACTGCATTGTTATGGTTTTGCTCCTAAAATTTAAAATGTTAATTTTTTATTATTTTGTTAGTATTTGGTAAATCCACCTTTGGCTTTCAGCACTGCCTGAATCCTTCTGGGCTCTGGATCAGATTCAAGCATATCTTGACCAAAATATGAACCCAGGTCTCTTCTACACGTTCCCAATGTTGGTGCAGACTGGACTTGGATACAAATACAGCTTTTTCTTCAACTCTACCGACAAGTGTTCGATTGGGTTGAGGCCTTGGGACTGTGGAGGAGAATACAGCAACTCCATTGTTATTGAGCCATTCCTTCTCCAACATTGACGTGTGCTTCGGGTCATTGTCCTGCTGGGACACAATGCCGTCCTTTTCATACCCATAGTACTCGAGTATATGAAGCAACTCCTCCTGTAGGACACCTCACACATAGCTCAGCATTGAGGTCACCATCGATCCTGGTCAGCTTTTTATTACTCACCAAATGTAAAGAATCAAAGTCTCCATCTTCTTACTTCAATTGGTGCTGGCGCTCCATCATTTTGGAATTGAAAGAGTTTTTTTTTTTTAACTAGTGGCCTGCTGGGATCAAGCCGTGCACCTCCACATTCATTTGTTCATGCACAGGTGAGCTGGCATTATTACAACACTATATGAATTGATGAACCTTCCCATCTGTATCGGTGGTATTATACAGTCACTATGTGGTGGTGATATGTGGTCGTGGTGTGGTTTTATTCAGTCACTGTGGTGGTGGTGATATGTGGTCATGATGTTGCGGCATTTTATTTTTGCATAGCAGTATCATTGAGATCAGTCTTGGTTTGGTCAGTAACGTTTCAGTGATATTTGCTCCCTGTATAGCAGTATTATGTGGTCACTGTATGGCCATTATATAGCGATATCATCTATAGAACATTATTTTACAGCTATTATATAACTACTTATAGACCCCAGTAATGCCGCTGCTGTGTTGTCGCTGGTCTGCTGGCGGGGCGGGCAGGATTCTGTTAGGTGGGGCATGGTTAGAGGCATGTCCTGGCGTGACGTCATTTGTTTGGGCATGGCCTGTTTCCCTCTTTGCAATCTCTAAAAGTTGGGAGTTATGATGGTCTCTCTCCTCTCAAGATGTACTAGTTTTTTTAAGGCATTAATAAAGAGCTTATGAGGAAGGGGGCAGTAGAAAGTCTTTTAGATGTGTTGTAAAGTTTCTTAGATTTACTTTTACTATTCATTTATACAAAGTTTGTTGAAAGGTTAGAAACCATTTAAATGTTCCTACAGAGCAAACGAGTTTGCAGTCAACAGTAGCTTATTATGTAGGTGTTTGTAATGATGTTTATGAGCACATCACCCTAGTGCAATATGCTACAGTCACTTTTGTACTATTTATACGGATTTGAATATTCAGATGACGCATCATCACACATTTTTAGTTTGGGTGTAGGAGAACCTTTACTTGTAACATTTTTCCAGATTACCGATTATAGACACAGATGTCAACTAATGGGATTCAAATATAAACTGTGCATGGGCCATATCCAGCAAAACATCACAACATTTTATAGTAACCTTTTATATCCCCTCCAATATGAAAGTAGCAGTGCTACAGTGGCTAAGGGAAATGAGAGGTTGAGACAAGCACTAAGACCAATATAAATCCAAAAGCCACTTTAGGCCTTGTCCCCATGGCAGGTTTTTCAGACGGTTTTCGGTTTTTAAAGCCATCTGTAAACCAGCTGTCAAACTTTAGCACGGACCTCTATGGAAAATCCATGCATTTTCCGCCGGACAATTTTTAATCCAACCGGCGGTCGGAAAAACATAGAACGTGTTCATTCTCCTTCCCGGTTTTCGGGCGGAACATGAACCTGTCGATGCGAAGGGGGGAGGTCTTTTCTTCGCAAACAGTGTACACGGCCCCAAAACAGAGCAAATAATCGGATAATCTGTGCCGTGTAAACGGCCCCTTATTGTGCAAAGGTGTGTAACACAATGCAACAATATCACATTGTAGGTAGCATGGGCTGACCGTAATCTGAGTGTTATTTTGCATAGTGTGGACATGCAAGAAGTCCAAACATGGACACAGGTTGTGGAAATGATGCCTGGTGGCCACCACAAATTAACCTGACCTCAACACTACTACAGAAGGCAGGCTTGGGAGATTTAGTGCTGACATGCAAATGGTTCCTCCCTGAAGCACTCAACCAGGGTGAAGGTACCAATACAGTGTTGGTGGCAAACAAGCCAAGCTTAAGCCCCGCTGACAAATCCTTATCAGTTCTTGACCGATAGCGTGGCCCTTGTCTTGACTGGTAATAAAATTCTAAACTCCTCCAGGAATGACAACTTCCTTATTGCTCATTATTTGTATCCTGACCTCCGTCCAGCTACTATAGAGGAGCCACACTCCAGTCTCTTCTGGCTCATTGTTTCTAGTATTGTCGCTGACATCTGGATAAGAAAAGTAACAATACCTTTGTGGATTTGGTTTTTTTCAGGAAAAACAGATCAAAATAGTCCGCATAGCATTGGAGTCCCGAAAATAGTCAGCAGTTGAGCATTTTGTATTTTTTTTTTTTTTTTTTTTTTTTTTTTAGAAAAGAGGTCTTGGTAGAGTGGGACAAAAGATGGGAAAACTGTAGTTCTTGCACAGGCAAAGCTTTATCAAGTTGTGCAGATTTTAAAGTAGAATATGTAAAGGTTTTAAAAACAGAAATCAATATTTAAAACCCACAGTTCAGTATTTTGCTGCAGATCATATAAATTCACAAATCAATTTCTGTGGCAGATACAACAAACAATGGATTTAGACTTTACACTAAAGTCAATAGGAAATAGCCGCAAGGGAAACCACCGATTTGAACATAAATTGATGCTGGCAGAACGGGGGGGTAACTAGAGAAGTCTGGGCCCCAAAACAAACTTTTGGATGGGCCCCCTCCCCCCTCCTCCCCGACCACAAACATTTAAACCCGGACATGCTGTTAGCTAATGTAGATAATACCAAAGGGTAAATATCTCAACATACCTATCACTATCATACTGCTACCAAACAAATCCCACTATACCAAGGCCAACATTACCAATAACGCTATTTCATAAGGGACCTGATTTCGCAGAACATGACCACAAATTACCCACCAAATAGTGACTGAATAATACCCCTACACTTTAACTGATCAGTACACAAAGACCAATAGTAAGCCGCCATATAGTGGTTTTTTACTACTGTACACAGGCTCTGCAGACTGTATATAACCACCATACAGTGACCCATATAGTGGTAGACACCAGTGTACACAGGCTCTGTTTGACATATAAATGATTAAAGAGTAAATTACATCTTGTGACTCACAAGTGATGTCGTTGACTTTCCCTTTTGCTCTGCAATCGTTTCCCGACAGCCAACATGACGACACTCCCGACCATTGTCCCTGGAAATTAGGACACAAATATGTTCGAATCGTGACTTTTCCAGCACCTGCCCCCTGGCTATGGGGTCCATTCAGGCAGGCAGGGTTTAGATAGGCTATATGGGGCCCCCGATAGGCATGATTTAGGTAGGGAATAGAGTCACCATATAGGCAGGCAGGGTTTAGTTAGCTAAGGGGAGCCATACAGGTAGACAGGGGTTAGGTGAGCTATAGGGGCCATTAGGTAGGTCAGCAGGGTTTAGGTAGCTATAGGGCCCCAATAAGTAGATAGGAAAAGCTTCAGGGGGCTATTATAGGTTAGGGCAAGCTTTAGGGGGGCTATAGGAGCTATATAGGCAGGCTTAGGGGGATTTATATTGACAGGCTTAAATGGGGGGCTTTAGATAGGCAAGGCAGGGAGGTAATTAAGAAATCACTTACTTACCTCGGTCCACGCTCCCCCGATTTTGCCGCGCTGCATCTCTCGCTCTGCGCGGGCGGTGCGTGGGGTGTGACGTCACTGCGCCGCCCCCGTGATCACAGAGAGTCGGCAGGGGAAGTAGCAGAGCTACCACTCTGCTACTATCTTGGGGCAGCGCCGTCTCTGAACGCTCAGGCCGGAGGGCCCCGGGCGTTCAGGGTAGCATGCGCTGAGCCCCGCAGCTCTGCACCTGCCCAGTTAACTGTTATGTTCACTGCCGGCGGGCCCAGTTGCGGCATTACAGGGGCTGCAGACGTGATAGCAGCTGCCCCGGAGTGTGGGCCCCCTAAGTGACCGGGCCCCGTGGCAGCTGCTACGTCTGATACGCCGGTAGTTACGCCCTGCTGCAGAATAAAAAAAGTCTGTACCTTTGGTCTTTCTAAAATTGCTCATATCTGCCATCTACACTGCTAAGAAACCTTAAAATTTCCACTTTCTCCCATGACAAAGTGACAGATGATATGAGGGCACCCAAAACTCCTTAACCCCCAAGACCAAATGGGATCTATTAGGGTTTTGCCAAGTTATCTAGATCAATTTATCCTTTAGATATGATGAATAGAGACGGCACTGTGTAAAAAATAGGGTGAAAAGTATGATTTTGGGCATTAAAAAGCCAAATTTTTTGCCATTATATTCGTGTAGAATGCGCCCCTTTTTTTGGAACCGTCTCGTGGGTCATAATAGGGGCAAATTTTTGGCAATACGAACTTCTGGATCAGGTCTCCCTTTGAAAGTGCTCTAAACCCGTTCCGCAGTATGCGTAGAATTGCTGTAACGAAGCTTAAATCTTAGCTTCGTACGGTTCAGTGCGCCCGGGGCCCCGCTCAGCCCCCCCAAACTCAGGCGCATTAAAAGTGCCGCGGGCGCCGTAAAAGCGCCTGATATTTTGGTGTACGGGCCCAAATTTTAAAACGATTGAAAAAGGGGTGCGCTAGATGTCGAGCTGAAAAGACGCCAGACTTTTGGGGCCAACCCCCTTCTACATGTCCCCTGTCTTAAATGTCCACAAACCTTGCCCTTTAGACCCAAAAAAAATGTGAAACTTGTAAAGTATGAAAGTGCAGATCCCCCGGCGTTGGGGTCCCACTCCTTCGTACGCTTCCCTGTGACGGTAGGGTTTCCTATACAGTATGCTCTAAGTTTTCCAACAAGACTGGCAGAGATATTTATACATGCATTTAGGGGGATATAGTGACAACTACCAGGCATTTTTTAGCTTATGTTTGCAGAATGAGAAAACATTGAGATGGGAAGAAAAATATCAGTAGTAAAAAAGAGGCGTATTAAACAATCCCTATATTCCTTGGAAAAATGTGTCATGGAGTAACAGAATGGTTGTGTCCACCTTCAAACAAAGAGAAAACAAAACATTTTTTTTGTAAACCTGATGACAAACAACGTAAAAAAACAAGTGGGTGATGCTATTCTTCCAGCCCTACGGTGGGGGAAAACTTTATGGTTTGACATTTCTACTCACTTAATCATGTTTTCCATGTCCTTCACCATAAACCTGAGAGCTAAGAGAAGCCATGAAAGCTGGAATATACAGCTGTGTAATTTTTAAGCTTTTTCTACTACTTTGGGGACTAGTTCTAGATAGACAGTTTCATGCTCTGACCTCTGTCTTAAAATGAGGAATAAGCCCCTTGTTTTTTTTAAAGATTTGTGATGACAATACCGTATATAAACGACATTGCAACTCATCAAATGTGAACAATTTAAAGAATGTATTTATCTAAAAATATGGGCACACAAAAAATACTTCTTGGAACATGCAAAAGGCTTAAAGGGATTTTCTCACTACAATGATCATATCTCTAATGATATGGACAGTAAAAATAAGTACTTTTGCAATTGGTTTGCATTACCTAAATCATTTAGTATAGCAGATATGAGCTAATCTGTATGTGTCTATATCTATTTCTGCAGCAAGTGGTCTGGCCATGCTCCCTTTTCTGTGATTGGCTGCCTGATATTTCATTCAGCTCTGTTGGTACACGCCCCCTGGATGGGACACACCCCCTGTCCTGTGATTGGCTGTCTGCACTCAGTGCTTACTCCCCTCTGAGCTGTGTAAATTGAAAGTGAAACTAGTTGCCTCAGCTTTCTATGCTGTGTCTGTATAATAAAGGTCCAATATTTTACTATTTTGCCAAGGCAAACTTAAACTCTTTCTTTTTCTATCTATTTAAACACTAAAACGTAAAATTTTATTATATCTAACTCTTAACCTCTATACACACCTATTTAAAAACCTGATCTCTTATCCTTCATTTAACCCCTTTTTGCTTCGAAAGAGGGAATAAAATCCCTTTCTATCATTTAAGTCTGGTGGAACCCCCAACCCATTAACAGGAGAGCCTTATAATCTATAGCAAAGTACTAGCTTCAGTAAGGGGATCACCAAGCCAACTACTTGGGCAGTCGTCCCCTAATCTCATAGACACAGAACAAATAAGGCCCCCTTGTTTAACACCGTCTGCAGCAGGTGACACTTGTAGACAGAGGTTTGAGAGATCCAATTTAAAACGTCATGCCTGACCTCACCGACATGTTTCGCCAGCTAACCTGGGTTTTTCAAGGCTTAGGGGGTCGATCACATGTGGTCTGAGCTCACTTCCTTTTTATATTTTAGGTAAACCCCCCAACAGGTGCTCCCCAAATTAGCATCAGAGAACCCACATAAAACCCATCCCCCTTCCGCGCGTGCCACTCAAAACTTTTCCTGTGAAGCTGCCACCATGCTCCATGGCCCAAACCCAACCTTCAGTAAAATTTGCCATCCCATAATGGCTTGCCCCCATTTTACCGATGCCGTGCCAATGCACTAAAACCAAACAAACACCTCAGCCCTGCTGTGAGGGCTTCCATCTCACTTCTCTCAATTATTGAAACTGCGTGCCACCCTAGAATGAAAAAAGCAGACTGGGGTATCACATTACACAGCACACTCCACTTTGTCAATTCCCATAAGCCCTTCTCTTCAAATCAATATGCATTTTTTGAGAATAAAAACCCCAAAGTACAAAAGCACTGAAATTTTTCTTCCCTAAAGTCTTCTCCTAGTATGTAATATGCATTTTCATTCCAATAGAGCTGCAGACCCCTTTAAAAATACATTTTTCCAGGCATTTTTGTTCAAGACTATATTCATAAATACTTTCTTTCACATGTAAATTCATATCATTTTAAAATTGTGGCCCTATCTAGCCCACCTCATCCCACTTGACCTCACAATTTCCCCCATTGAAGTCCTCTCCACGGCTCCAGCCCCATTCAACCCAACATCACAAGGGGAGCATGTAAGAACTCAGTATCCTCAAATGCCACCGATCCAGCTGCATCCCCCTCGCACTAGACGGCCGCAAGGGAAAAAATAAATCTCTCATCAGGGTACATACAAAATATTTTCCCTTGCAAAAGATACAATGCATCCCAAATTTTTTAAAATAAAAAAACGGGGCCTCAGGGATGAATATCTTCACCATTACAGGACCCAGGGACAATGAGAAAAATAGGGGGAAAAGGGGGGAGGGGAAAGGGGGAGGGGGGAAAGGGGCCGGGGAAGAGGGGAAGGGGGGGAAAAAAAAAAAAAAAAAAAAAAAACCATATGAATCTAGCTTCCATAGTATTTTTAACTGTGCTATATCCATTTGACCGTCTTAATCACATATTCATTTTTCTTCAAAAATTTTTATTGGGGATCAGCAAGATCAAATAAATCCCCAAAAAGAAAAGCCTACGTTTAGGCCCTTTAGGTTTAATTTATTGAGTCTGTGTACCCACTTGCCTCTTCCCGAAAAAAAAACACATCCAAAATCGCCCTTTTTTTCCCCCTAGCTTTTTACACATATACCCCAAAATTTTAGCCCCCTCTATTTCGCCATTTTGTATTCCAAATGTGTCTTGTGGGGGAGTGTCCCTCTTTTTTTTAATAGTACCAGTGTTTCCCCCGAACCGAGACGAAATCCTGAGGGTTTTTCCCCAAATAGATCTTGGGGCAGTTCACATAGCCCATAAACCACCCTTGGTTTTACAATTGATAAATTGTCTTATCTAAAATCATCTCTTATCAAGGGGATTAACAAAATCTTTAGTTTTCTTTTAAATGGACAGAATAAACAGTTCCCACAGGGATATGAGCCTACCCCCGGAGACTGCAACCATTTTTTTTTTGCCATTCCCTAAAATGTTTTGTACAAATTTCCCCCTTAAATTTTCTTCCTCTTCTTAAGTCCCAATAGGGTTTTAGAAACATCAGAAAATAGGGGACTGCCATCGAATGGCCAAGTCTTCTAAGTATAGCTCCATTTCATTAGCTCTATCATCAAAGGTATTAAACAATTAAATCTTTTTTTTTTCTCTTCTTTTTACTGATTAATAAATGCCTCTGTCACGGGTCACACCCCTATTAAACGCCTTCTCAAACATTTTTTTGGGAAACCCCCTTTGCCTGAAAAACGTGCTTTTTAAACTTTATACATTCTTCATTGAAATCCCTAAGAAAGAACATTTCTAGACCCCTAAGAATTGGCCTATGGGAAAATCCCCTTTTTTTGTGAAGGGGGATGCCAACAGAGAAATGTAACAAACTTTTGGTAGCCGTTTTTTCCGAAATATCTTTGTCTGAATAAAAAAAAAAGGGTTTTCCCATAGGCCAAATTTCTTAGGGCTGTAAAAATTTGTTCTACTTTAAGGATTTCAATGAAAATGTATAAAGTTAAATCCTTTTTTTCAGGAAAGGGGGTTTACCAAAAAATGTTTGAGGAAGGCGTTAAAAAGGGGTGCCCCAGTGAAGAGGACTTTTTATTAATCAGAAAAAAGAAGAAAAAAAAAAAAATTTTAAATTCGTTGTATGGCCCTTTAGATAGAGAAATGAAAGGGAACTATACTTAAAAGGGACTTTTGGCACATTTGATGGAGATCCAGTATTCCCTATATTTCAAAATACCCTAGTGTCATTTAAAAGAAGAGGAGAAATCTTAGGGGTAAATTTGTACAAAGTCATTTTGGGGGGAGATGGCAATAAAACATGGTTGCAGTCTCCGGTGGTTGGCTCTACCCCTGGGGAAAACTGTTCATTCTGTCCATTCATAGGGGAAAACAAAAAGGATTTTTTTAAACCCCATTGATAAGAGATGATTTGAATAAGACAATTCTCAATTGTAAAACCAGGGGGGTGGTTTTGGGGCCATTGTACCTGCCCAAGATTATGGGGGAAAAACCATACAGGAGTTTCGTCGTGGATCTCGAAACATCTGGTACTTTAAAAAAACTAAGGGAACTCCCCTGCAAGAACTTTTTGGGAAAGTACATAATGGCGAAATAGAGGTGCTAAAATTTGGGTATATGTTGAAAAGCTAGGGGAAAAAAGGGGGATTTGGATGTAGTTTTGTTTAGGAAAGGCAAATGGATACCAGGGTCAATACTTGAAACTAAAAGGGCCCAAACGAAGGCTTTTCTTTTCGGCATTATTTGATCTTGCTGATTCCCTAAATTTTAAAATTTTTGAAGAAACATGATTAGTGAAAAATACGGGCAAGTGGATTTTTGCACAGTTGAAAATAGACTATGGAACATCAGAGTTCATTTTTTTTTTTTTTTTTTTTTTTCCCCCCCTTCCATCTTTCCCGCCCCCTTCCCCCCTCCCCCCTTTCCCCCCCCCTTTTGCCCCCTACTTTTTCCCCATTGTCCCGGGGTCCGTAATGAGACAGAAAATTTATCACGTGAGGGCCCCGTTTTCATTTTACAAATTGGGATGCATGTTAGTGCTTTTTCAAGGGACTATTATGTATGTACTCATTATGTAGAGATTTATTGTTCCTGCTTGCGGCGCTGGTCAGTGCGGGGGGGATGCAGCGGGTGCGGGGGGCATTTGGGGAATGGAGTTCTTACATGCTCTCATTGTGAGGGTGGTTGAATGGTAGCTGTGAGCCCCTAGGAGGAAAACTTCAAAGGGGAACTTTGTAGGTCAGACTGGGGAGTGGGGTGGTAGCCATAGGGCCTACAGTATTAAAAATGAGTATGATATTACTGTGAAAAGAATAGTTTTTTTAATATGTTTGAACAAACAATGCGTGGAACATGTATTTAATGGGGGCTGCACTTATTGGAAAAGAATATGATATTCATACATAGGAGAAGGCTTTTTGGGAAGTATTGACATGCCTATTGTTCAGTGGGTTTTTTTTTCCAATGAATATGATATTAGATATTTAAGAGAAGGGGCTTAGGGAATTGACAAAGATGGCAGTGTGCTGTGTAATGTGAACCCAGTCTCTTGTTCATTCGGGAGGCACGCATTGCAAAAATATAAGGGGTGAGATGGGAAAACCCTTACAGTCAGGGGGGGGTTTGTTTTGGGGGCAAAATGCATTGGCATGGGCAGTACGGTAAAATGGGGCGAAAGCCTTTATGGGGATGGGGAAATTTGACTGAAGGGTTGGCTCATGAGAGCATGGTGGGAGCTTCAGCAGGAATGTTTGATTGCACGCGCGGAAAGGGGGAGTGGGTTTTATGTGGGTTCTTGTAGCTAATTTGGGGAGCACCTGTTTTGGGGTTTACCCCAACATGATATAAAAGGAAGTGATCAGACCCCATGTGACGGACCCTAAGCCCTTTATAAAAAACCCGGTTAGTGGCGAAACATGTCGGTGAGGTCAGGCAGACGTTTTAAATTGTGATCTCTACCTCTGCTCCCAAATGTCACCTGTGCAGACGGTGTCACAAGGGGGCCCTTTTTTGTTTTGTGTCTTTGAGATTAGGGGGCGACGCCCCCAAATAGTTGGCTTGGGACCCCTTTTGAAGCTAGTATTTTCTATAGATATAAGGGTCTCCCGTTTTGGTGGGGTTCCACCAACTTTATGATAGAAAGGGGGTTATTCCCTCTTTTAAAGCAAAAAGGGTTTTTAAAAGAGAGGATAGAGATCAGGTTTTTAAATAGTGGGGTTAGGGGTTAAGAGTTAGGGTTAAAAAAAGTTCGTTTTGTGTTTAAAAAGTGAAATGATCGAGTTTTGTTTGCCTATGGCAAAATAGTAAATATAGTGATCAAAAGTCACTCTTGTTCTGTTCGAGATTCCCAATTTTTTGGGATTATGTGTATAAAAAGGCCCTTTTGCTCCTCTACGTCCTTCTTAAACCTATTAAAGGATCTGGGGGAATTTTTAATTTAAGCGTTTGTTACTCTTTCCCCCCTTTTTAAACGCCTTATACGCTGTTCCACTCTACCTCCCGCCTGATAACAGAGGGGGTGGGGGTGGAGGAAGAAGAGTGCATTTCTCACATTTGTTTCATCAGTTCAGTTTTTTTATAACGGTTTCAGCAAAAGCAGGGTTCTGGGGACAAGGACTTGTGCGCCTGGGAGGGGCTAACAGCTTGCAGAAAGAGAACCCTTGCAGGGGGGGCTGCAGACGTGACATCCCCTCCCTTCCACTGCTCACACAGAATGATGAGGTCACCAGTCCTCAGTGAGAAGAGACCCGCCCGCTGGAAAGGGAGGAGAGACCCGCCCGCTGGAAAGGGAGGAGAGACCCGCCCGCTGGAAAGGGAGGAGAGACCCGCCCGCTGGAAAGGGAGGAGAGACCCACCCGCTGGAAAGGGAGGAGAGACCTGCCCTGGGTTTTTGAAACTTATGGGCCCAAATTACACGGTTATTTATGGCTAATTGCTGGAGGGAATTCGCCACAATTAAGCCGTGGCTCGGGGAAAGGGGGGGGGTGGGGGGTGCAGGGGCCGACCCCATAGACATGCATTATTTCTCGAGCGTATACGGTGAATAATTTTAACATGTCACTTTCTCCCCCCTCACCGTATTTTGCGAGCGGGGAGAGGGGGAAAGGAATCCCTAGTTCTCTATGAAACTGTGGATTACCTAATGATGGGACGGATTTTTTAGTCCTAATTCGAAAAGTTCGGCGGGGAAATTTCGGTCGAAATCCGCCCAAAATAAGCCGTTGAACTTGCTAGAGAGATCAACAGCTCAAGTCTGCCCAAAAGCCAGTTATGGGAAAAAACCCTTAAATCAAGGTGGTCATATCATTGGTGAAACATGGTCCTAGTAGGTCACTGGGTCCTGTCACCTTTAAAGCAGATTTCTATTGTCTGAATTTAATGACTAATCAATTACTGGCAGATTGTTAGAGAGGGGCATAAAGGGGTGGTCTATGAGAGAGAAAAGGCGATAAAAGGAAGCCGTATATGGTCCCGATGTGGCTTTAGCTGGTGGACTTTCGGAATCTTCGTAGGTATTGACAATCAGAGATAATATGGAAGCAATGGTTAAAACTAGAAAATACTACTTGTATGACCAAAGCTACCTAATACTAAGAACAACATGACGGGGGAGGGTTGAAGAACCTTCCCCACGAAGGGACAAACTAGCGTTTAAAGGGGTTTTTGAGGGAAAAAAACATCGATAATCCTGAAGGAACCTTGAGGTCTAAGAACATAGTTTAAAGAGTTTAATTTTGGGAAAAAAATTCGGAGAAATTTCAGTTGGCTTTTTGGTGTGGCGTCGGGCCCCCCCAGGGGTTTTTTCAACCTTTTGGGGGAAAAGGGTTTTACAAAAACATGTGGGTTTTAAAAAGGCGTGGCTTACTAAACAACCAGGACGCCCATTTCTGGGAAAAGCAAGACTAGGGTTGGGGGCTATTTAAAACCCCTTTCCCTGGTTTTTCCGGCTACATTTTTTTCTTGGGAACAATGAAAAAAGTTTATTTTTTAAAAATTTAAGAATGTGTTATTTTAAAACCCCTTTCAAACCTAGAAATTTTTTTCTCGGTTTAATTTTCCAAAATTTAATGCACTGGGGGATTTTAGGTCACATAACAAAATAACCGGACTCGGAGGTTCTCTCCCACCCTTATAGCCATGACTGACATTCCATAATATCCATATAATGCGCTATTGTTGCTTAATATTGTGTAGAAAGTCTGGGTGGGGATTTCCTTTGTTTTAAGACATTGCAAGTAGAGAAGGGATATAGGGAGGTATGTCTCAAGTGTTCCTTAAATAGAGCAGAAGAACGGCCCCCCTGTTTCACAGTTTTTTGGGATTTTTTATGGGTTCTCGGTGCAAGGGTTTTTACAGTTTGGGGGTTTCTCATTTTTATTTTTCTTGTTATAGGCAGTTATCAAATTGCTTACATGAAAATGCTAGTAAAAAGTGTATAGAGATTTATTTACATTTATGTTGAAAATTTCACTAAAAGTCCCAAAAGAGGTTATTTACTGGGGCCTCCCCTATAACTAAAAATTTGGGGAAAAAGAACAGTCAAATGTGTAATAGTAAGATTTTACAGTAAATCCCTTAAGGTCCCAGCAGTGTGACAACCGTAAGAAACCCCTTTTTAAGGGGGGCCCCCTTTCCCCAAACCCCTTTTAAATTTTTATAGGGGGTAAGGGCAAAATTTGACAATTTGGGGGGGCCCTTTTGGGGAATTTGGGTGCGTGATTTGCTTATTTTTTAATGTCATCTAATTATTACTTTTTTTTCTCCACCCACAAAACCAAACCAAAAAAAAAAAAAAAAAAAAAAAACACACACAGATACCACACTTAAGGGCCTTTCAGGGTACATGAACATGGATTGGGTCTGCTACGGGTTGTCTTCAGTGGACCAACCATATATAACCCACGGACAAAAATACATGCTAATTGGTGAGGATTTTTACATGCAAGTTTTTATTTTGGGTTGCCCCAAAGGCACCCTTACAAAGTCCTGCTATTGGGCAACTGAACCTTTCTTCCCAATCAGTGTGAAAAGACTCGTGATCAACTATCGAATGAGTTTGTCCAATATTCGCATGTTTTATGCCGAATGGTCATTGGTAAGCAACAGATCTCTCATTGTAAATTAGGGATGTTTCCAACAATCATGAACGGCCACACAGATTATCTTGAGTTAACGATCATTCATGAATCCATTCAACCTCTGATAATTGGGCCGTGTATAGACACCTTTTAAGGCGCACCAACTGACTTGAAAGTCAAAATCGGTGCTCCTGAAGGGTAATGATAAAAGAAGCTATAGATGATGGAAAAGAAACACATGAGATTTGATTACATTTCTAAACTCACAGATGTTTTACAGTTTTAATGTGACGTGTGATTAGAATTTCCTCATTGGGCATTTGAAAATGCAAAATGACCAGAGTTGCATTATGAAGGCAACATTTTATAAAGAAAGAAACCCACCTAGCTTTCATTATCCCTATGGAAAGCCATGCCAGGCTGTGCAGGCTGTGGGCAGTTCTACAGCACTGACTGACATTTCAGCTTTGCTACCTCCCATTCCTTTGTATACCCCTTAAAGGGACATTACTGATGGAGAGATTGTAACAATGACAATATCCAAGCAGGATGTCTGGCTAGAACTGTGAGCTAGCAGAGCTGTATTTCTCATGAGGTGAAGCTTGTAAGACAGAAAAACTTAGCACAACGAGGATCTTGGGACAGTAAGTGACCACCTTAAAATAAAACACAATATATGA
This sequence comes from Phyllomedusa bahiana, assembly GCA_025379985.1. Lineage (NCBI taxonomy): Eukaryota > Metazoa > Chordata > Amphibia > Anura > Hylidae > Phyllomedusa > Phyllomedusa bahiana. The sequence goes on from JAODAL010010254.1 coordinate 18,088, forward strand.
CCTGCACACCTACGGGTGCATAGGTTTCTCCCTGGTCAGGAAGTGTAAGGCTATGTCTCCACTACACACACTGTCATTTTTCAGCTTTTTTCGTTTTCTAAAACCGCTGAAAAAAACGACTGAAAACAGGTCCCATAGACTTTAATAGGAAAAACATTCTGTAATCCCAAAAACTTTTTTTTTTTTCGGTCATTTTTTTTTAACATGTTGCAAAAAATCAGAGGGCAGGGCAAAAAATTACTATTGTAGTCTAAGTAAACTTCCTGGATGATATTTTGGGCTATGGTTTTTGGATGGTTGCTGCTGAAGAAACTCGGCCAGGGTGTTTTAAAACAAGGTATATTGAATTTTGCATATATTAAAAACTGCCCAAAACCAATTAAAAAAAAAAAAACAAAACACGGCAAAAAAACGGAAAAACCACCCAAAAAACTTGTCGGAAACACAGCTGCTTTGGACAAAAAAAGGTTTTGTTTTTCATCAAAGTGTTTTTTTGTCGCTATGTTTGTGGCCTTAGACTAAGGGGTTAAAAGCTTTTCCTCAGTACAGTAAAGATGCAAAGACTTAGGATGGGCAAGCTCCATCCTTGTAGTTGATATCACCCAGAACCATCCACTGATAGTGTGGGGTTGCGTTCCCACGGCAAGTGTCAAATACCGGTCGGGTTTGTTCGACGCAGCATTTGCACTGTTTTCGGGCCGCCCCCCACGGCCCGGGGGTGGGGGTTCACACGCTTTTCTCTGTGATTAGTGCCAGAGAAAAGCCCGTCCCCCTTCACATTGACTATTGCACAATTCCGTCCGAAAACGCGGATGGTAAGAATGTGGCAGGTATAAAGTTCTCTGGCGGTGACAAACCGCCGGACGATAAACCCCGTGGCAGTAGGGACTGCTACCCAGGTTTTAGCCATAGTAGCCCGTTCTGTTCATTTTCGGGCCAGGGTTTTTTCAGGCGTCTGGCAAAACCGCATACCGTCTGAAAAACCGTCCTAAAACCCTGTGGCCGTGTTACATGCCCTTAGAACAGACAGACTCTCCATGCAGCTGTAGACTTTGTAATTTTGGAGTTATTACATGAAGCACTATTTGATGTAGTTAATACAAAAGCCTACCTATGGATGTTAAGTACAATGAGAGCCTATTGGAGACGTTAAAAAACCAGCTAATCTCACACCAATATTCACAGACATGAAGCAATTGCTGTTAAATTTTGCAGCACTGCATGTGATGTTGCAGCCAGAGCAACCGTTTTGGCTGAGCTAAGCTCGCCTACATCATCAATGTGAAGGAGCCAAAGCCAAAATCCTATAATTTCCTTTCCAACATTTCAATTATCCATCATTTATTCACTACAATGTCTGTTTGTGCTAATGCTTACTTTTTGACCCATCCTCCATTGTAATAACATTTTTGGATACTGTGGAGAAATCAATGAATTTTGTGATTTTGTAGAAAAGCCATCACCGTGCACAATAGACATATTTAAACTTTGAATATAAAGTTTGTACTTACCGACACAGTTGCAGGTTGGAAATTCAGACTGAGCCCTTTTTGCTGGAGTGTCCAATAAACTCTTGGTTGGAGACGTTAAATAGCTTAATGGAGATTCCAAAAACCCGCTAAGAGAAGGATTAAAAGGCAGTTCGCTCTTTGTAGGAGTTTCATCAAGTTGCTGATTTTCCGCTGAGTAAAAGCATGTGGTTGATACCACTGTAATAGCACCAGAAGACTCTATTTTGACCTGTTTTGGCGATTTGGATGAGAACAGACTTTCAAAATTCTGAGACATTTCCTGTCCTACAGGCCTGGTACAGTTTTCAGCTGACAGTGGTTGGGGAGGAAAGGGGAGTCTGGCCTGTGGTTCTACAGACGTTGCTGGTTTTGCAGGACTTGCACCATTTTGAGAGGACACCTCCGTACTTGGGAGTGGAAAGTCATCACCAAACTCTGCTTCAAACTGCCTAATCAAATCTTCAAATTTATCATCAATTAGATCATTTTGGACAGAAACGTGAAGTGAATTGGCCTGACTGATAGAATCACTATGTCCAGAGCTAGAGCTGGTGTCATCAACAGAAGATGTAGTATGGGTATTTTTAGGACCAAAACGGTTGGTTTGAGGATTACCGAGTGATAAGCTATTGCCCTGCCTATCATTGGACTGATTTACAGCGCACATTTCCTGAGAGTTTAATGTAAATCGGTGGTCAGGATGAGCCTGTGACCCAGACCGTGAAGTAAGCACCATTGATGAATCATTTGGAAGAGACCGCTCAACCTTTTCACTTGCTCGGCTTTCTTCATGCAGCGGTCGGTGAAATTCTTCTATTTTAATTTGATTTACAGGTAAGAAGACAGCTTGGCCATCTTTTTGCTTGGGTTTTTTAATCTGTATTTGTTTACGAGGAGCCTTAACTTTCGGCTCAGCTTGTTTTTGTGATGGCGATTGCCCTCTCTTTTTCCTCTCTTTTACTGGCTTATCTGTGGTCTTTGGGACCTTTGGCGAGTTGGGCAGCCACCAGTTTTGTTGTTCTTGTGAACCTTGTTGAGCAGTGCTGGAGTCTACAAAGAGGTTGCGTTTATGGTGGAGATGTTGCTGTAACGCAGCCTGTGTAGTCCTATGGAAATCAGATTCTTGGAACAGCTGAGATAGCTGCTGATCTGGTGACATTTTGTAAAAATCGGATGTTGAGGCTTCTTTCTTAACAGAGCTTTGTTTTGACTTTTTTACTTTGGGGGTTATGGACTCAGGTCCCTTGAATACAGACTTGATATAATCATCTGCATTCCCAAGCAACTGCTTCAAACCGGTCATGGGATCTGAAGGAGTTTTTCGTTGCTCTGGACCTTGAACCCATTGCTGCATAAATTCTGTTTTTTGTGGAGTGGAGGTGTCATTTTGCAGCATAGGAGTGCCATGAGATAGTTTTTCTGGAATGTACGGTCCTTCTTGATAACTAGATGCTTTGTTTTGATCCCAAGAAGTTGGTCTAGAGGGTTGAGTCATAGGAAGTGCATTATTACCAGTGTATATTTGGGATTGCGGATTCTGGAACAGTTCATTGCAGGACATTGGTAATAACTGACCCTGGTCACCCTTTGCAGGAGGAAAATGTGTTAGGCGTTCATGGGAAGCTAAAGGGGGCTGTGAAGGGCCATTGGGGCAATCCTTATCAGTTTGTGGAAGTGCAGAAGATAATTGTGTAAGCGCTTCAATGGCAATTGCAGTTTGCAAACTTATATTTTTCTCTTTTGCAATGCTCCACGCATTTTGAGAAAAAGGAAGAGAGCCTGAAGGTCATTTTGCAATCTTATTTTCTAGTGCAAGCACCTGTTCTTTAGAGTAGTTCGTTTCCACCAAGTCCCTGCTGACCTGACTATGAGGGTTGTGTGAGCCATCTTGATGGTCCTTAACAGCAGATTTAATTTTGTTCTCAAGCCATTCCAAGTAATCTGGACATTCTGGTCCATCACAGTTACAGTTAGGAGGTTTCATGCCATGTTTTGCAAGTTCCAGAGCGGTTTTTAGAGTATTTAGATCTTCGGGGCATGATGGAGGTTTATTTTCTGGAAGGCTGGAGCTCTCTCTATTCATCTCATAATTGAACTTTTCATAGAGCTGCATTGAAACCATAGATGGAGTCCCTGATGCTGGTAACCCATAGGACATAGCCTCGGCCACAGCAGAGAATGCTACTAGGTTTTGGCATCTTCTAAATTTGAATTGTTAGCAGCAGCATGATTACGGATGTGGGCATTATCCCAATTGATTTTTTCACCAGAATCCTGTGGAATAGGAGTATTGCTTAACCAGGGGTTTGCTTCCATTAATAACCTGTTTCCCAAATCTTCACATCCTTTATTCAGCAGGACTTGGTCACATGCCTGCGTCACCCTTCCTTCTTCAATAGGATTAACTGGCCCCGATTCCATTTGGTCTGTTTTGGGTCCATCAACTAAAATACTTTCTGAACAATTCTGAGGAAAGACAAAAATATAAAAAACACTATTAATATGTATAGCCTTTAAGTAATACTATCAACCAAGAAAGTAACTTTATAGCACTATGCATTTTAACAGGGTCTTTTTTTTTTTTACTTTATGTTTTCAATATTTTCCCATTACTAGCATTATATGACTGACAAAATTACACAAGCAAATTTTCTCTAGTAGCTGGGAGGCTCAAGTGTTACAGTTGGGTGATGCAAATATTCAGTTAGGTATTAGTCATAAAACTGAAATTGCTCAGTCATAGAATTCACGATCTTGAAGGAAAATGTTGATAGTAAAAACCATTCAGCTATTCAGTTTCTGGACATCCCACTACTGCTACGTTTCATCTAGTTACTGTGTTCTCAAAGCCAACCCCCCCACGCATAGAGGCAAAATCTACGCTGCACCAAGCAACAGAAAAAAAATTACTAGAATGTACAGATGTGTTAATAACCACCATGTGTCATAGCCAAGAAAAGCTTTTGGGGCATCGGCTAATACCGACAAGCCTACCAATCATTCATTCACAGCGAGCCTGACACCTACACACTATGATGCTTATATTTTCTTGGTTATTCCAAAATATGATTTACTCATTGCCAATGAACTACTGACTTCTATTCATGAGGTCTCATGTTAATTTGCCATTCTCATACACACTGGTAAAACACACACTATACATGTCTAAAAATGTATAAAGTCTTCTAAATTTCTCAGGAAACATAACTTTAAAAAATTGCAAAGCTTTGCAGATAAAATATTCAATTTCACCAGTCCCTGTGACCCAGTAGACTATTTTTGACCATATTAAAGCTTTGTTTTGGTGCAAGGAATATGGCTCCCATTCGTCAAGCTTGGTTTTGGTGCAATGAATATGGCTCCCATTCGTCAAGCTTTATTTTTGGTGCAATGAATATGGCTTCCATTCATCAAGCTTTATTTTTGGTGCAATGAATATGGCTCCCATTCGTCAAGCTTTATTTTTGGTGCAATGAATATGGCTTCCATTCATCAAGCTTTATTTTTGGTGCAATGTCATTGTTCCCATTCTTCAAGCTTGGTTTTGGTGCAATGACATGGCTCCCATTCGTCACGCTTGGTTTTGGTGCAATTACTTGGCTCCAATTCGTCAAGCTTGGTTTTGGTGCAATGAATAGGGCTCCCATTCGTCAAGCTTGGTTTTGGTGCAATGACTATGGCTCCCATTCGTCCAGCTTGGTTTTGGTGCAATGACTATGGCTCCCATTCGTCCAGCTTGGTTTTGGTGCAATGAATATGGCTCCCATTCGTCCAGCTTGGTTTTGGTGCAATGAATATGGCTCCCATTCGTCCAGCTTGGTTTGGTGCAAATGAATAGTGGCTCCCATTTCCAGCTTGGTTTTGGTGCAATGAATATGGCTCCCATTCGTCCAGCTTGGTTTTGGTGCAATGAATAAAGGCTCCCATTCGTCCAGCTTGGTTTGGTGCAATGAATATGGCTCCCAATTCGTCCAAGCTTGGTTTTGGTGGCAATGAATATTGGCTCCCATTTCCGTTTTTGCCATGCATTGGCTTTTGTGGTGGTCAATGAATATGGCTCCCATTCGTCCAGCTTGGTTTTGGTGCAATGAATATGGCTCCCATTCGTCCAGCTTGGTTTTGGTGCAATGAATATGGCTCCCATTCGTCCAGCTTGGTTTTGGTGCAATAAATATGGCTCCCATTCGTCCAGCTTGGTTTTGGTGCAATGAATATGGCTCCCATTCGTCCAGCTTGGTTTTGGTGCAATGAATATGGCTCCCATTCGTCCAGCTTGGTTTTGGTGCAATGAATATGGCTCCCATTCGTCAAGCTTGGTTCTGGTGCATGGACATGGCTCCCAGTCGTCAAGCTTGGTTCTGGTGCAATGACATGGCTCCCATTCGTCAAACTTGGTTCTGGTGCAATGACATGGCTCTCATTCGTCAAGCTTGGTTTTGGTGCAATGACATGGCTCTCCATTCGTCAAGCTTGGTTTTGGTGCAATGACATGGCTCTCATTCGTCCAGCTTGGTTTTGGTGCAATAAATATGGCTCCCATTCGTCAAGCTTGGTTTTGGTGCAATGACATGGCTCTCATTCGTCAAGCTTGGTTTTGGTGCAATGACATGGCTCTCATTCGTCAAGCTTGGTTTTGGTGCAATGACATGGCTCACATTCGTCAAGCTTGGTTTTGGTGCAATGACATGGCTCCCATTCGTCAAGCTTGGTTTTGGGGCAATGACATGGCTCCCATTCTTCATACTTTCACATGCCTCCTACTGCTTCTAGGGAAGACCAGCTCTGTGCATGCGGTGTCTAGAGAAGCCTGTATGAGAGCATGTGGACATTGTGTAGCCTTATACTATCTACACAGTCTTTTTTCACTGTCATGAGCATGATCCCTTTCCCTAACATAGGTGCACACATATTGCACCGGTTAGAAAGGTTTATATTCTTACAACTTACTGCAGTTTTTACTGTGGCCAGTTAGCATATGTTCACACAGCATTTGGTAAATACGTATTTTGTTGTTTTTTACGTACCAAAAATGGACTTACTTAACAACGTTCAAGTGTGATTACATTGATGTCAATGTAAAACGGATTGTCATTTAGAGGATACGTGTTTTACATACGTTTCTGCATTGTGTTAAATGGATGTGTTCAGAGATTTAACATGTCAATTCTTGATCTGTTTAATGCATTGAAAAGTCAATAGAAACTCCAGAGATACATTTCTGCAGTCCAAAAAACGTCTCCAAAAACATAACACACTTTGTGGAATGTTTTTGGATGCATTTGACGCAATGCGTTTTACGGATTGCAAAAACGTATCAAAGACGCCGTCTGCACATACCCTAACCGTTCACTAATACATGGTAGTGGGCAAATTTGAAAATCACTAAACAGATCCCCTTACAATACATGTTCATATGTTTCAGGTGTGGTCTCACTCATGGAGGCCTCAGGCCCCATCCTTATGTTTCCATTATACATATCCATCTAGATGCTTTGAAATAGGTATCTTGATGGGTATGGTGAAAGAACCATAGGATACAAGAGGGCAAAATGCGTCTCTTTTGCGCTAGGTTTGCCCTTTTTCCCCTTTGCATATGCTAGATGTGTAAGACACAGAAGTGTGGTAGACCACGTTTTTGAGTCCAGCACACAAATTGAATATGAATGAAAAATAGAGCAAACCTAGCCAAAAAAAAAAAAAAAAAAGAGAGACTACAGCTGCCCTTGGGTTTCCTAGGATTCTGCCACGGTATACCTTTTCCATGGTATCCAGATGCGGCCGAGCCATGTAACGTGAAAAGGGACCCAAGACATCATCCACAGTTACAGCTCTGTATGAAAAGTGTATTCAACAACCAGTAGTGCAAGTAAATTATGGTGAAAGAAGAACAATCATTAATAACTACAACTTATGACCAAACCGCTGTGGGACCTGAACCATACAGACAGCTGCCTGTTTGGATATAAGATATCTGTATCAATCCATTGGCATAGTGACAAGCAAAGGATTGTCTGAAAAGGACAGCTGTAATCTAGCTGGTGGGGGGGGGAAAAAAATTCTGCTGCAGACCGTCATCATCATGTTAGGCTATATTTATACGGTGATTGGCATTATATGCTGTAAGACCATTACAAACAGCCCATGCAATTTATTTATATATATAGTTGTATTAAAAAGCATTCTACAGTTGACATAAAAGTACACCCACATATACCCAACAACTGTGTGCCAAAAAGTGGAGAATATCCCTAGCATAAGCCAAACATAAGACTGGCTCCACACAACAGGTCAAAAAATACTCGGATTCTGAATCCTAAAATTGCATTGTCTGACTAGTATTTCGACCTGGGTTTCAAGCCGTTTTTTCCTGTCGGACTTGAACAACAAATCCCATCCTATGGGGATTTGGAGGCCAGTCAGGCAGATGTTTTGGATGTTTTTTCTTATGGCAGATTAATGAACATGTTCCAATTTTTTTTTGCAAAAATACCCACGTGGACTACAACTCGAATTTTCAATTGAGGTCTATGGGGATGGTTTACAGTCAAATGTTTACTTTTTTAAACTTTGTTTCCACGTAAAAATCCAACTGTAAATCAATGCAGTCAGTAGTAGACAAACACTAAAGCACAAACATGGTGTGAACCTAAGCCCATCTTGAAGAAAACCAGATTCTTGTATTTCTTTTTCTCCATGTGGCTTTTTAAACGAAAATACCCAAATCTTGTTCCACAGACCAACATGTATGGTTCACTAAAGCCAACAAGGTGACAGACTCCAAACACTAACAATACAAACATATTCATGATCTGGTGGGTCAAGGTCTAGGTCAAGTATCTGGGACACGTTAGGACATACTTATCATGGGCATATGATGAAAAACTAATGTAATGACCTTGTTGATGGACACCAAAAAAGACATTCATCAGATGCAGCTCCTAGAGCTATAGAATAAATTATATTGTCTCTTCCCCTCATTACAGGAAGAACCCCCCCCCCCCCCCCACACCAAAAAATAAAAATTGCAAGAAGGTTTAGAATTAGAATTTTAAATTCTAAAACATTTTTGGGAAATTATGTTGCAGTTATAAACTGTATTCCATGTATAAATACTGTAGTATATAATTTTCCCTAACAAAGAATACTGAAACATACAAAAGCATTTTTACAGGACAACACCACCAGACTCCTATGAAATGTGGAAACAGAAATAATGGGTTGTCCATTTCTGAAACTGTACAGGGTTAAGTAGGACGTCTTTTTTTTTTTTTCCCCTTCCTCTAGCTACAGAGCCTGGCTTTGTGAACCAATAAAATCCCACACCAGCCATGACACTCCATCATTTGCTGCCTCTTTGTCTGCTGCAGAGGGACACACTGAAATCCAGGCTTGTACTAACACTGAATCTTTTCCAAGCAACCTTTTCCTATAGCAGCACACATAGAAAAACGGTCTTGCATTGTGTCCCGGGAGTCAGTCTCGTGGAAGGGGAATATTTACTATACAAATATAGCTCATCACAATACAGTCTGCATACAACACATCCTTCAAACATCCTATCCTTAAATGTACCTCCTCTGAGCATTGTATCCAAGTAGTCTAGACGTAAAATATAGAGCTAAAATTACAGATCATATACTCAAAATATTCAGTGTAAATTGATAAAAAAAATAAATAAAAAAAATCTACTACAAATCAAACGCAATCACATCCTAACGCCATGAGCATAGCGCGGTTACCCATGGGAACACGAAGATGACCTTTGTATGGCATTTGATATTACAGACCTGTTTCCAAACACAATCAACAGTATCTATAGCAGAAGCTGATGCTACGACCGGCCATTTAAAACCTTGACAAAAGGAGTCCATAAAACCTAAAAGATCCATTGCAATAAAATATTTCATAATGTCACATATTCAAAGCACATGATCCATGGCGTCATCAAACCTTTACTTTAACCCTTTCACAGAATTACCTTCATTTGCTAAACCGAGAAGAACGAAGGTAAACAGATCCCAGTTCCTGAAAATCGTAGAAGAATTCTAATATAAAGAACAATGAGACACTTACGTTTGCAGGATCCGGTAGTAAAAAATAGAAAAAAAAAAAGAAAACCAGAAACCGTAAAAACGAGGAAGCACAAGGAGGAAGAGAAGTCCTGGGGCTTTAAAGGACGTGAGAGTAGAAGTGGTGAGCAGGAAGCGGCTTAGAGATTCAGCCTACACACACCTCACCCTCCCCCCTCCTAACAGCTGTAGGGGCCATTAGCCCTGTCAAACAGCACACGTACATTCTGCATACAGCACACAGGCTCGCTCTGCTGCAAACTACAGAGAGAATGGTCGCTAAACAAGAGACGGGCGGTTCTTCTCTCCATGGACAACAGCTATATGGCAGCAGAACCAAATGCAGCATTCTGTGTCACCCCGGTGGCCTTGTCGGTTGACTCCGCTCATTTATAGAAACCTAGTAAGACTGCCATTACGTTATCTTTCTAGCCGTTTGTTTCTCTAAAGATTACGCTGGCAAGCGGGAAACGAAAAGCTGTTTTTCTCCGCTCTTCGAAAACGGTTGGCTTTTGGCATTGAGTTTCACTTCTCTCTGGCACAGGGCACGCGAAAAGGCAGAGAGAGCTCCCATTCTTTTCCTGCTCTTAGTCCCAATCTCCCTTTATGATGTAATCTGGACAACACTGACAGAATGCGGAGTCCACCCTTCCACGGCTGCGTAAGAGTGTCTGCCAATGAGAAGCTGGGCACAGTTTACGTAGCGCAAAGGGCCATACTTTCTACTACAATACTGCCATAATTAGACGGCTTCTCTACAGCGGTAGAATTATGCATTCTTATGCCGCGCTCTTCAAACGGGGCTGCTTATTTACGAACACTAAATACTACGAGGTAAGGAGACGGAGAGATTATTGCTTTAGCATAGAAATATTTAGATCTATTTCTTCGTAAGGCAGAGATTACACACTTCGCTTAAAGTAAACTAATTTGAAGGGCACAGCCAAAGTATTTAAACATACAAGTGGTGACCCATTGGTCTACCTTGCAGAAACCTCTCATACCGCTAATTTTCTCACAACTGCAATTTTTTATAATTTACTCCAATGAAAACTATGTCATCATTCAATAATGTTGGCAGTGGTTAGGAAGTAATGGAACCTTATTCAGGCCTCGTGAACTTGAGTTTGTAGTGCCCAATCTAGTAAAATGTAAAATGAATATATAGGAAAATTCTTTTCTAGCATAACATGCAACACCTATTCACCTAGATTAGGAACATTTAACCCAGGCATCCTCAAACTGCGGCCCTCCAGCTGCTGGGAAACTACAACTCCCATCATTCCCACTGGTATAAATTATATAAATGCATGATGGGAGCTGTATTATCCCAACAGCTGGAGGGCCGCAGTTTGAGGATGCCTGATTTAACCAAATAAGTGTGGCCTATAGATACATTTACAGGCCTACATGCAAAACCATTGGTATGGTTTGGTGTTGGAAGAGACTTGTACCAAACATCCTACTGCCACCCAGCCAAATTACAAATCAGTACAGAAGAGCTTACACGCAAATTATACTTCAAAGTCTTTAGGAAGAAAGTTGTGACCTAGCCAACAACAGAAAACATGAATAGGCCATTAAAGAAACCTGAATACCCAAAAAGATGAAGTACTCTTTATATGATCCACAAAAGTCAAAGCTAACAAGAATAATGATTGTAAGTGACCAATGCAAAGATAATGTCTCTTGAAGCCAATCCAGAGCCACAAAATAGAGGGAGAATCCCCATGTGGAACCACCCTCTAAGAGTCACAAGAGAGGTTCTGCAGAAAAACTCCAGCTCTGGCTGACCTGACCCACCCACAACACTTCATGTAAGGCTTTAATTTCCCTACATGGAGAAGAGATGAAGAAACAGGGAACAAAATGGAGGTGGGGGAGTAAGGTTAAATTTCTTGTATCACCAAATTTATGTTTCCATTTTTTAAATTAAAGCGATGTACAAAAGTAAAACCGTATAAAACACTTATTTAATATCAGTCAAATTATTCTTGTAGATTACTGTACCTTTAAGTAGAAGATTGGCTGGTCAGGTCTTTCCTGCTCTTAACAGGACAGAATAAAGTCAACATGCGCTTGAAATGTGACATTCCAGTGATCCATAGCATCGAACAGAAAAAACCTCCCTAGCCTTTAGGCCCGTTCCCGTCACACTTTAGCCAATACACATCAGATTCTGGATCTGTATTCAGGTTCTCTATTTCATGCACTATATTAAAGGTTACATATACAGTACGATTGTGCAATGGGGATTCATAGTGTCCCACTGGAAAAAAAAATAACCCTTGTGTGATGACACTAGTATGAAATCAACTGAACTACTTGAAATATTCTATTCTTTACTCAACAGTAAAACATGAATTTATTCCATTTCCAGTCATTGTAATTCATGAGTCATGTACTGCCCACATCACAAAACTATATTTAAAAGTTAAGGTGTTAAGGACTATGAATGTTCACCAATCACGAAGAGCTTTTTAGGTGTATATTTCCCCTTCTTCTAAACCAGAGGACTCTCCGCACACAACTTAATAGTACAACTTGCAGCAAGGAGCTCACATTTTCTGCTTAACGCACGTCGGATCGTTAGGAGGCTCCGATGAAGGCGGGGAATAAAGTGTTGTCATACAAATGCACGTGTGCCTGTATCACACATGGCCAGAACTCATCAGCCCAGAATAAAAGGACAAGCACCAGATTCAACCATAGCTTATAGTTGTGACATGGAAAAAACAAAACAAAGCACACAAAAGGCACGGTGGTTTAGATTAAGTCCTTGAGCTGTAGCTGATAATTAAGATACTGTTAGGCACAAAGTAGTGTACGGAATGACGCTGGTTGGAATCGCTTCAGGTTAAGACTCATTTTTTGCTGACAAAATCTAGATTTTTAGGAAATTTCAGCCCAAATTTAGATCAACACTAGCTGACCGGATTGTGATATTTATAGATTACATTTTAACAGCCTCAACATTCCAAGAGTAAAACAGTAACTTCCAACGTTTATTTTGTATCGGCTCCCCTACAGGAACCTTTACAGGGTAATACAAACCTAGTCACTGATTAACCCTTCTCTTCTAGGACTTGCACCATTTAATTATCTGCAGGTTGTAAGTGAAGTAAAACATGACCATGATCGGGAAATCTGTAACTGGCTTATAGATAGACTAACGCCCAAAGCTCTAAAACGAAATGTTCTCTCGCTTCGTGTCAGACTGAAAGTAGAAAGTAGCTTAGACTTAAAGAAATTTGTTTTCAAGCAGGATGTCACATCGGGGTAACTATTACATCACATTCTCCATCTCAAAATGTCAAACTCAAAGGCAATACAATATAAGGAAATAATGAGGTCAACTAATGAAGTATTGCTCGATTGGTAGAAGAGTCCTAAGTCTTTATCTCTAGCGATACCTCTAGAGACTATGCTGGAAACCATGTATATTCTATATCGTGTCAAACTCAAGGCCCGAGGGTTGAATCTGGCTAGCAGTCATATTATGTGGCCCAAGAAAACTTAAGTTACAGCGAGCAAAGGATAGACATGGTCTGGACACAGAATAAAAGACTCTCCACCTTCCACAGAGGACGCAGCCAGCATTTGGCAGAGGCTGGCAGCACAAGAAGTGGGCACCATCTTGGATTCAGAGTTCCAGAGCTCCACAACGCTCTGTTCGGCAACTCACAGGCTGTGGCACAGTTCTGCCAGCCCTCCCCAAGCACCTTAGCTGCCCTCAAAAACTCTCCTACATCAATGTAATGCCAATGGGGCCCTCAGAGGAAAAAAAAAAGTTTGACACCTCTGTTCTACATCATTTAAAACCTAGCCTTCTTGAGGAATTTTAAGTGGACCTGTGACATCTCCTAACATGTCTGTCCTAGTAATCCCTTGTGTGCTCTGTGATATAGTTCTGGAGCATCTTCTCTTATAACTCTGTGGTGTACTGTTCAAATGCTATCCCTTTTAGAAATGTATCACTCAATGTGTCACATGGGTGTGTCATTGCATAAACGGACATTGTCCAATCGGTGCTGACAGTCAGTGAGCAGGGACACACCCCTTTGAATACTGGAACAGTAACCTCCACCGGATTCGGTAATACATTTTTAAAAATAACAGGAACACCACAGAGTTATAAGAAAAGATGTTCCAGAATTATTTCACAGGGAACACATATTTACAAGATGTCAGGAGATGCCCAGGTCCTCTTTAAGTAGAATACAGAATTTTAACACTTTGGGCCAGATGTATGAAAGGTGCTGTGCTTGCTTTACGGTTGTATGTTAAAGGGGTTGTCTCACTACAAGGATTGCTTTTTATGTTAAAGATCTTGCAAAAACAAGTCACTTTGCAATATTTGCCCATTAACCATGTCCTACCTATTCTGAGATATCCCTTCTTGTATGGGCTGCATCAGCTCCTCAAGTTGCTACAGCTACAGACCTATTTGATCTCACCTCATTGGCTGCAGGCACTGGTCGCTATAGCTACAGACCTGGTGTTCTCAGCAGCTCTTCACTGCAGACCAGTAAACACACCCCTGAATTCAAAAATGAAACAGAGAAAACTCTACTACGGTAAGATGAATCGTTGTAGTGAGACAACCCCTTTAAGACAGAAATAACTGTATAAGTGTTTGCACCACACTGCTTAAAAAAATAAAAAGAGTACATTATAACTCATAACTCCAGGTCAATCACAATTCTGTGAAATCAACCTGTCCAGTTATGAATCAACACTGATTGTGAATAAATTTCTCCTGCTGCTGTGTAAATGGAACAGACGACAGATAGAAATGATAGGCAATTAGCAAGACAACCCCTATAAAGGAATGGTTCTGCACGGGGTGACCACAGACCAGTTCTCCGTTCTCATCCTTTTTAGCTGTTTTTGTCACTTTTGCATTTTGTCATTGCTCTTGCCCCTAGAGGCAGCATGAGGTGGTGTCTACAACCCACAGAAGTTGCTCAGGTAGCGCAGCTCATCCATGCAAGCTGTGGCAAGGTTAGCTGCGTCTGTCTGCACAGTGTCCAGAGCATGTAGTGATAACCAGGAGACGTGTGGGGGAAGGAGGGGTAGCAAAGCAACAACCCAGCAGGAGGACCGCTACCTGGAGGCCAATACAGCAACTCTACTTCATTGTCATTGAGCCATTCCTTCTCGAACCTTGACATATGCTGTGGGTCCTTGTCCTGCTGGAACACTATGTCATCCTTTTCATACCCATAGTACTCGAGTGTATAAAGTTACTCACGTTGTAGGACACTCACATATAGCTCAGAATTGAGGTCAACATCGATCCTGGTCAAGTATCCAACATCTCTGGCTGTAAAACATGCCCATATCATCAGGCTTCCTCCACCGAACTTGACAAGTTCTTCAATTTCTTGATCCATTAGCTCCCATTTTCCTTGATTCTTCCAGACCCATTTGCCCCCTATCAGAGCCCGGTCTACTGACTTTCATCTCATCGCTCCAAATCATCCGTTTCCAATTTTCCATTTTTCTGACTTTTTTGCAAAGTTGAGCCAACGCTTCTTATAGCGAGATGGAAGTCAAGGCTTCTTCAGCTTTTTTCAGGCCATCATTCCAGACCTGTGTAGTGTGTGTTGCATGGTCATCTGTGATCTCACTCTTACGAAGCATACAAGCTGCCTCCCCTGCCATGTATGTCATGTTAGAACTGATAGACCTTGTGATGACCCAACTTGTTGACTATTGTGCTTGGACGTCCACCTCTTGGCTTTGGAATGAATGGACGGACTTAATTTCATATTCTTCCAGCTGTCAGGGCCTCACATGATGCAGTTTGCCAATTTTGTTGGCCGAGACCGTTATCGATGAGCTGGATGATGCGGTTTCTCTTTTCTAGGGAAATCTTCTTTATGGCTGCTTGAAGCAGTGATCTTTCGCTTGGGAATCAGCCTGCACTATTAGGGAATGTTATAACAGGTTGTAATGTGTAGCAGCAAGAAGAAAGATTGTCCCACCACCAGGAGCAAACAGTAACAATGCAGTTGCATGACCAGAATCTGCAGAACTAAGCAAATGCTAAATAGTTGCAGGTCAAAGTTATGTATGAGAGCCAGGATGATTGTCTATAAAAATATGGGAGTCTCACGTTCAAAGCTGTAGTGGATGGTGAGATATTAAGCCTGAAAGTCAAAAGTTCAAAAAATTGATACCCTTTTGTTTGTCAGTGTAAAATATATTTATTGGATATGACTTTAGAACACAAAAAAACTGTAAATATGCAAAACGCTGCAGGAAGTGGGGAAAAACAGTTTTCAACAAGAATGTCCTGTTTAACATTTGTGGAGTCTATGAATTTGTTCTGAGAAATAGTATCGCCTCCATCAGATCCTCCTTCAGAGATGACCTCACATGTGACCTCATTATTTCCAGGCTAGAGAACGGCCTCTCTACACTAACCTGGCTTGGGGGCAAAGCGGTGAGCACAGGGGCAACATCTCTAACAATGTCAGGGTATAAAGGAATTGCCTCAGGCACAGCCAGTTTTGATGAATGGTTGAACTCTTCTACTTCTTTGAAAGCAGGTGAAACATTTTGCTGAAATCTGTTTGCACTGGGAGCGGAATCTTTACCCCTGGGGCAGCGCTTTGCCTGCTCCATGTCCTCAATTACACTTCGCATCTGATGAGGCTGAAGATATGGGAGCAATAGCACAGGTAAGACCCAATTCCTCTTGCTCTTGGCACTGACCTGAACTAACTTATTATATATTTTTGACGTCTGAGTCGATCCATGTTATAACGACTCCTTCAAAATAGGCACCCACTCCACTCCACAGCTCTGCGTGCAACTAGCCTGACACTTGTCTGTGCCACTCTCCAGGGGGGCGTATCTATGCCAATTCATACATTAAGACACATTTACATAGCTCTCATGCCAAAAAGTATCACACATCATGCTTCGTTATTCATGCCATTTTCAAAGTGACGAGGCCAAGACGAAATTAGTCACGGTGTAAGACACTTTTTTTGGCGCTCGGGCAGTTTAACTTCCAATGAGACACATTTATAAAAAGAGCTTCGAGACACTATCAAAACATAAACGTGAACGCCATTGTGGTGCAACACTGCACTTAGACACATTCCGCAAGAACACTTCTCATACATCTGGGCTTAGGTTTATGGGCGCACACTGTACATATGATATTACTCTAATCTGAAGAGTTCTACCCTGCAATAATGAATGCTATCGCTCACAGGGTTACCATACTAACCTGTATGAACTTTGTGCATTATTGTACTGATTTATTCACGTGCCATGGTCATATACTTTAGGTTTTAGTACTCTCATCTGGACTCCACTGTACTCAAAGCTCCCACAGAAGTGAGCAGAAAAGGTCACACCTGTATGGCCGCTACAGAAAGGTGCCACATCCAGATGGGAATACCCCTTTAAGTGACACTGGCGACTAAACTGGCATCATCCTAGTTTTAAGTAACGCAGGTTCCAGCCAAACGCTTATCAACCAGTCTTATAAAGGGAGAGTAATTTTTAAGATACTCAGTATTGGGGTATGTTCACACAGCGTATTTGAAATTCATATTTAGGTACGTATTATGTACCGAAATACGTATTCAACAATGTTCCAGTCAGATCTCTTGAATTTCAGTTCACACGATACGCATTTTACATACATAATTGTATTGCGATTTTCGGACGCATAGCAACATCAATTCTTGATTCGTTTCACGCAAGTAAAATCCCCACAGGAAACAATGGAGTGCGTTTTTGAAGGCTAAAAAATGTAGCCAAATACGTGCCATACTTTCTGCTACATATTTGGATGCATTTACACGGCAAAAATATGCTTTGGGTCCAAATTTGAATGTCTGTTTTTTGACTAAATTTTGTATCAATCTATTGGGTGGGTTTAATTTTTCGGATTAAATTTGTACCCCAACTTTCTCATTCTTCAAATACATGAGTGAAGGAGAGGAGGAATTATGTCACAGCAGACCATGTACACAATGGAGAAATGTATACTACCGGGGTGTAGATTGTGATGGTCAAGTGGTAAAAATTAAATGTTATTTTAGGGGTGTATCTAAGCTGTTGATCGGTGAATTTAAAAAATAATATGGTTTTTATAGGTTAATTTAAACAGAAAACCTAGTGAAATTCGCATCTGAAAAATTTATCCAAATACGCATATTTGCATTATAGATACGTTTTGTGATACTTTATTTAGATGCAGATTTTTGACTGATTTCAATACGTTAATTTACGTATTGAAAAAATGTATCAGATACGTCGTATGAACCTACCCCTACAGTGTTTTAGTCTACAAGTCTAGAGCCGTGTTCAGTGTTTTCAGCTCTGAAGCATTAGTTGATGCTCAGCATCTGCATGGAGCTTGCTCTGGTTATTTGCAGTCTTGGAAGTGTCGTCTTTACACCCGGCAATGTACAGTAAATGATATGGGAAAACTGTCCAATTGCATCATGGGAACTCCACTATTAGGGATGTGTTTGACAAAAGACTTGTAAATTGCAACCCATGGCAACCAAAATTTTTCAAATGGTCAACTTTTTATGTAGACTACATATTGCATATCTGGTGCTCAAAAGGTACAGATTCTTTTGTGTTACTATGACTCAGTTACTGAAGCGCTATATATGTTATGAATATTTGTTCCACCATTCACAATGGCTACTAAACACTAAATCATTGTTCAGAAGAGCATTTAAACAGTACAAGTCTATCAGACTAGCTTTTGTCTTAACGGCCGTTATCCCAATTATTTGGAACATAATGGTAGTCAAGACAGGCTCACTGGTGCAGAAACTGGTTACAAAGTGACAGTACTTGAGAAAAGCTAAATGCTGAGGCAAAGCCTTTGGACATTCCAGTTGAAATTTATTTGCCTATGTATACACCTATCAACCATAACATTAGACACACTGTCAGGTGAAGTGAAGAACACCGATTATCCTGTGACAATGACACCCACCAAGTACTGCGAAAAAGGCGGCAAAGGGAACAGGCAGTTCTCAAACTTGATGTTATGGAAGCTGTAGAAATGGGCGACTCAAGATCTGAGCAGCTTTGAGTAGGGTCAAATTATGATGGGTAGACGACTGGGTCAGAGCATCTCTAAACCAACAGGACGTGTGTTGTATTCCTGGCATGCACTAGATAGTACCTACCAAATGTGGTCCAAGGAAGGACGACCTGTGAACTGGAGACAGAGTCATGGTCACTCAAGGCAGCATGTGATGAAAGCTAGCCTATCTGGGCCAATGTCGCATTGAGATTATCTTATAATGGGGCTTTAGGGAGCAAGTAGAGTAGAAAGCCCACTTGCTATTTTTAAACATTTCTCAAATCTTTGTGTTGTAAGTTTGTAAAAACCTTTTCGTGGTGGACTAAGGCAGCAAAGGGGTTCAGTTGACATACCCAAGTGTTCTAAGGCTTTTAAAAGTCCAATATTAAATCCACGTGTTTGAACAGGACCTCCCCTCTCTCCTCCCAAGATATGGCCAGTTAAGGACCCCTAGAACCAGTCGAGATTCCACAGAAAAGTTACTATAATATAAATTAGAGAACATTAATGCTGGCTATGATAGAAATGTGTCAGAACACACAGTGCATTGTAGCTTGCTATGTAATCCCAGACCAGTCAGGGTACAATGTAAGCATGAGCATTACAACTAGACCATGCGGCAACAAGAGAAATTGGCCTGGTCTGACGAATCAGTTTTTTTTTTTTTCCTATTACATTGCACGAATGAGTCGTGTATATACACAGCCTAAAGGAGTGTTCTCATCTCAGACATTTATGGCAAATCAAAAGATATGTAGACCCCTCAAATGTCTCCATGTAGAACAGAGAGGTGGCTGCACATTTATGGCACTCTCTATTCTCTTCTATTTGAGGTACAGATATAGCCAAGCAATAGCCAAGTGTTCTGCTGGGAAATCTTGGGTCCTGGCATTCATGCGGATGGAACCTCCATCACAGAGACAGCGCCGGACCCATTAAATGATAGACACCAATGACACCCATTGGATCCCACTGACTACAATGCGATCCATCAGGTATCCATTGTGGTAGCCTTCATAGTAAAAGTTTGTGACTTTTGTCAGAATCTGCATCAGGGCTCTGAACAGAACCTCTGGTGTAAATGTGAACCAAGCCTAAATGACCCATGTGGATGTACCTAAACATTGATGTAGATCAAGTACACTCCTTCATGGCAAAGTCATTCACGGATGGCATTGGCGTCTTTCACCAGGATAATGCACCCACCACACCGCACTAAATTGTCTAGAATTGTTTTGGGAACATGACCACGCTCAAGATGTTGACTTGTCCTCAAAATTCTCTCTTGAACATCTTAGTGACAGATACCACAGAACGTCTTCAGAGGTCTCATGTGTCCATACCTGAATAGATAAGATGTTTTAGTGGCACCAAAGGGACCTACACAATATTAGCATTTGATGATCATTGTATATAGGTTTACAACATCGCTCAATCCAGAGTAGATCCATGATTTAAAAGCTTCATTCTCCATAAATACAATGCAGTGGACTTAAAATGACAGATCATCTCTGTGCATTGATATGCCTAGCCTAAAAACATAAAATATTTAAAATAAGTACAAAATTAAACGAGAAGAAAAACTGAATAAATACAGAAATCATACATGCACTCCCCCTCTCAAGGCTATAACTTATGCAGTCTCACATAGCCACCAGTCTACAAGGAAGACGACAAGAAAAACAAAACCAGCAACCTTTGCTCTACTAGAGATATGGCTGTTAAGCCAATGTCTTACGACAAGGCTCCTAACTACAGTTCAAATGTCAGCCTTCTGTAGGTCAGACACTTCTTCACACAAGACTCCATACCTGATTGCTCTGCTAGCCCAAGTCGGGGGAATTAGCCTGCCATGGGTTTGCTCATGCTTTATTTTGCCTTAGAGGACTCTGAAGCCGAAGGTGTGACAGCCTATAAATCCTCTTTGTCTCTTTAAACGATTTTGCTCGCCTCCTCCAGAACCACACCTGTTCATACAGACCGGTTGGGCAGGTCTACCCATGCTGCAAGCACCTGCATGATCTGCACTTTTCAGATAGGTCTTCCCTTTAAACACCAGCTGATCTAGAAGGATCTTTAACTCTGTAACCAAATACAGCTTTTAACATAAGATACTGTCCAGTACAGTCGCACGTGGGGTTCTCCAAAGGTCCATATTATGGAACTATAGTAACTCTCCGCGAGCTGCTCTATACTCTCCTGGCAGTACAGAGATTACAAATGTAATATTTTTTGCCAGGGAATTTGAGGGAAAACCTCCACATAAAATCAGAGGTACAAATCCTTATTATACGAATCGGTTCCAGATCTGTTAGGCTTACTTTTGTCTTCAAATGTATAAAACACCTGTTAAAAGATGGAGTTCTGTGAGAAAGTCTGATTTGTTGGATTTTGCCCCCCGTTCTTGGATACAGAAGAAGTTGTCAACACTTGGTTAAAGGCCTATGACCACCCTGTATCCAGGTCCCCATACAGCTGAAGCATCTTGGCCCCCAGCCCAATATCAGGCACTATCCAGCAACATATATCATTGGACCCCTGACAGGAGTACTGCCAGTACTGTGCTGATGGCAGCCCTGTCCCAATGAGTATAGGTATGGCCTGTATAGATCAGTTAGCGAATTGTTTTTAAAGCACTGTCCAGAATGGCAGCCTTCACAGTCCTACAGAAGTTATTAAAACTATACATGGAGTATCGGAGCTCCAGATCCCCATTTCTTGGAAGAATATATAAAGAACATACATCCTTAAAGATGGATAGGATTATAAAGTGTGAGAAAAAATAAGGTTTCACCATCTGGGATCGTCTTCTAAACATGCAAGAAAAAAAAAAAAAAACCATGGTAAAAAAAAAAATCTTATCTCAGGGCTGTGCTCTGTTGATTCTAATTTGAAAGAGAAGATGCTCCAGAATTATTTCACGGGGAACACTAGTTTACTAAAACGGACATCAGGAGAGGTCACCGGTCTCCTACACAGAAACCGCATCAGGTAGCCCAAATGCAAAGTAGCCCCTTTCAATAGGGCTAAATCAACGTCCAAATCTTCGGCAAAATCTGTAGCAGAGAAAGTAAAAATGAGCAGGAGGAATCGGAAGGTAGATCTGTCTGAGACTTCTGCCACAGGACACACGACCAACTTGCCAATGGAAAAACCTGTTGTCGGAATGTAGCCTCATACTCAACCAACCCAATCTTAACATCTTCCTCTAAACATGAATCCCATCTGAAGGGTTTCTCCAGTCTCCCCATGTTTGACAGGCATGCTTTCCCACGAGAGGATTGACATTTTATACTGTGGGTCACATGGTGAAAATGTGCTTCTTCCAAAGGAAGTCCTGGTCCTGCAAGTCATTCTAAAGCCGTTCACAACTGTTGCCATCATCACATTGTAAGGAATGTTGAATTTTTCCTGGCCTGCAGACTCCACCAAAACGTATGGGCATATATTGAATCTATATGTAAGCAACCCCCGGTATAAAAAGCCCTGTGACCCGATTTTGTAAATATCTGCAAAAGCAAGTTACGCATGATCATTTGTGCTGCCATTCTCCCCCACAACAATGGAGCAGTGTGCAGTACTTCTGAAAGATCACAGGCTGACTTACAAGAAGTTGATCAAAGCACTGTGTGTCAATTATCAGTGGGGTAAATGGACTTTAAAAAAAAAAAAACTTGTCTGTTAAGCCCCCAACATTCCTGCTCCACTGTTGATTCCCACTGATGAGGGCATGTTCATTGGTCACATGACACAGAGACCATTGGCTGGCTGCATTGACCTCACCGCAATCGGTCATAAGGCATTGGCAATGGTCATCGGAACAGCGACTGTTTAGGAACTGTGACAGATTTTCAGTTGAGTCACATTTAGTTTTTTTCAGTGTTTTACCCCTCCCTACCAGAAGACCCAACCCCCTTAAACTGCCCCGATAACAAAAGAATATCATGTGTAGAGTATTAGCACAGAGCGATCTTGAACCTGGCAAACCGATTCCCTTACGTATCCTAATGGCTGGCGAATCAGATAAGCTCAAACCATAGAGTAAAAAAAAAAAAAAAAAAATATGAGATCACTAGTCATAATTCACTTAGAAAGGCTGTTTAGCTCCGCACAGTTTCATTATACACCAAGAACATTTTATTTAATTTTTGTACATGAAAAAATGCACAAATCAACTACACATTGACTCAATTACAATCCATGGTGGTCATTGAGCCTTCATGAAGCCCTCCAGCACCGTTCTAGATGCAGTTCATGGCTTTTAGAAACTGAGGGCGGTCTAGATTAAGAAAACCTCTTCTATCAACATGATTCAATAAGCCTTACAACAGAACAGAGGTGCACAGCATATTCTTTTCCAAGAGCCACATTGTCATATTGGACTTCTTCCAGGGACCACAGTCAGTCTTAGAGGCTTTATACCCTGAGATCTTTATGGCACTTCAATTTTAAATACCCATAAGGGCAGAGTCTCGGTTCCACTTTACAGACTTCCAGAGATTAGAATGGGGGGTCCCCAGCCCAATAGGCCTTGTCCACATGGCAAAGGACAAGTACTGATCAGATTCCGAATTACAATCTGACCTTTATTTTACACTCAGTTTTCATTCTTTTATTTTTTTTTGCCCTTTTTTCTTTTTAATGGTTTACAGATTCGGCCATCTCATTGAATAGTTTAATAATCTGCCATTTTCCGACTCAAATACGGCGGATTATAAAACACGTTCCAAGTTTTTTGCAAAACTGCCCGTTTTTAAATCTGACCCGTGTAGACTAAAGCTCAATTTTTCTATTGAGGTCTATAGGGAGTCGGATTTTGGCTGTTTTCAAATCTCTATTAAAATCCAACTGTAAAACCATGCAGTGTAGACAATCCATTACTCTAGAAAAAGGATACGAGGCACCCATTTACATTATTTTTTTTTGTAGCTTTTTTGGGGGAGGGGGGCTACAGAAGTCGTTATTTGACCAGAATAACTAAAGAGAACAGCACACCTATATATCCTCCTCTCCAGCTCATTTCCTTCTCTCTAGAGCACAGGTGTCAAACTGCCGGCCCTCCAGCTGTTGGGAAACTACAACTCCCATCATGCATTTGTATAATCTATAACAGTGGGCATGATGGGAGTTGTAGTCTCCCAACAGCTGGAGGGTCGGCAGTTTGACACCTCTGCTCTAGAGTCTATAACCCATCAGTCAGTTTTATGGTAGATCTTGTGGTTATACCAGGATTGTGTCAGAAAGGAAAACACCTTTGAAGCAGAAATTCAGAGATAATACAAAAACGGTTTTCAATGGATTTCTCATTTAGTTTGCTTAAAATACCACATTCAGCCCAACGTTACAGTGCCATAAGTGAAATGCAGCTGAATATTACTTTCTGAAGTATGAAGGTTTGTGTCCCGATGGCAGGGAGCCACACGTTACCCTGGGCCAGATGCTGGGCACCCTGAAATATAGGAGTCCTTGCATGTTCAGTGATTCTTAAGCATACATTAGAGAGACACACACATACATTATACATACACAACTACATAATATATGTATATATACACACACATACATACTTATTTTTCCACCTAATGCGCCAAACCTTTTCTGATTGGATCATCAATCTGCTAGTAAATAAATCTCATTGACTTGGACTTTTTTTCTCCCATATGATAAGAGATATTTCACTTTTTTTTTTTCAAAAACTCAATGAAACCTAGCTTTGCATTGGTTATATCAATATGCAACAATCCATAGAGGTTAGATCCATACAATGTTTATTTAATGTCCTTATAGGTTTTGTGTGTTTCTCAGAGTCAAACTTCCAGGACTGAATACAAAAATGATCAGTCCTAATATGCGGCAAATCTCCAATCTACAGCTGGCCACAGACATTATACACTGGCATCAGGAAAGCAGTGTTTTGAAGGCAACAAGGAATGAAGGTTTAATGACCTAGGGCTGGTGATCTGAAGAAGTGTGACCTGACTTAAGGCTACTGACCTTGCTACCTGGAATTATTACACTCCAATCTATAATAAAAAATAAAAAAAAAAGTAAATTTCACAAATCATCAGAAGGCTAAAAAAATTAAGATGGGAAGTTACTAGCAAAGCAGAATCAAGCTGTCCTGACTTGAAGGAACTTGGCTGAAGCAGATATAAGAAGAATATATAGAAGATAACCAAAGAGGTCAATGCTCCACTTGAGCAGAAACGCGATAAGGAAAATGTCAAAAATGTAGCACTAACTACTGCACCTGGGTGGAAAAAACACTTTTTGCTCCAACCCCCTACCCCCCCCCCCCCCCCAAAAAAAAAAAAGCTTTCAATGTTCTACAAAGCAAATGGTAATGCAATGAGTATTGATTTCTTCATTGCTATACACCGTGGGCTGCAAAAGCCTTCAGACCGTCTAAACTGTTCCTCATTTTAGAACGTTATAGCGACAAACTACAATTTGACATTTTGTGTGATAGGGCAAGACAAAGTAGAACGTATTTGTGACTTTTTTTTTTTCCCCTAAACTTTCAAATGAAAAAACTCAAAAGTGTGGCGTGCATATGTATTAAGCTCCCTGTACTCGGATACCCATAAATAAAATCCAGGGTGACCAATTGAATTAAAGAGGGTTTTGCCACAAAGGCCTTTGATGCCTGGTTAATTCCAGCTTCAGTTTTCAGTGTGCTCAAAAGGGGGCATGTGTGATTTGTTTGAACTGCATGTCATGTGATCCAGCCTTTTTCCAGTGTGCTGACTCTAGTCAAACCAAGGTCTGTTTATGTAAAGAGCTTTGAGTGGTTAGCACTTCTGCCTTCCAACATAGGGGTCCTCGATTGAATCCCTGCAGATTCCTGATTGAGGTTTCTTTCTTCTTTTAATTTGCACTGTTTGGCTATTTACTAAGGAGTACAGAGGACAGGAGTAGTATGACAGCACCTGGGGTTTAACACTCGCTCAGCAGTGATGGTGTCTGATTACTAAGCAAGGAATAGACTGTCAAGAGCTGCCTGAGAGGAGAGGTGATGTCTGAGCTTTCGTGACAAGACTGAGGAGCTCTCCTCAGTGGTTGGATCCCCTGGAAATGAGCTGTACACACTGGATCACTAAGGGAAAAGTTAAAACAAAAATTATAGAAACATTTTTAACAATGATGAATGGAGAAATTTTTTTATAGTTTGCAAGCTTCCCGCATCGATTTTACTTTAAAGAGGTGTTATCGTTTGAACTGTTCGTGCTCTTCAGCTAATTCTCCGAGATTGAATTTGAAATCCAGGGGCGAGTCTCTTCTCCCAGGAGGCGTGTCTCTCCTCACTGAAGACCTGTGACATCATCATTCTGGGTGAGGCAGCCGAAGCAGAAGGATGTATGCAGAGGACAGCTATACAGCCTCCTGCATGCTGCTTCTGTGTCTGCAGAGCATTCAGGCTCCACAAGCTCCTTGCTGTGCTATATGCAGTTATACACACAGCCTGAACTGATGAAACATGTGAGGAGTGTACACTGCCCCCTCCCCCTCCGTTACCAGGCAACAGAGTGGGTTATGTGGAGCAATGCACACTGCCCTCCCCCACTTTCTCTCCCCCTGTTAACAGGTAGGAGCCTGTATAAGACTCTGTTACATGAGGGAATCTGTGACTTAAACAGGCAGTAATTGTCCAGAGCATTCACCCTAGAGCTGGGAGAAAAGTATAGAGACAGCAGACCTTGGTTTCACTATCGATTTTAACAGCTCATAGGGGAGAAAACACAGTGTGCAGGCAGCCAATCACAGTGCAGGGGGCGTGACCGAGGCGTTTCCTGCCTGGGGGCGTATCCTAACAGGCTGAATGAACTGTCAGCCAGCTAATCACAGTGCAGGGGGTGTGTCTAGGGGGCTAAACCAAGTGACAGAGGTAATGCAAACCAATTACATAAGTGCTTATTTTTACTGTCCCCATAATCTGATTCATGATCTTTGTAGCAATAAAACCCCTTTAAAAAGTCACTACAAATCAAAAAGCCATAAGTCCCGTTTGCAGTTACAAAAAAAGCTATTTAGGGGAAACAAAGCATGTGGGTGAAGGGAATCCGGTCAGATGAGACCAAGACTACAGGGGACATGTATGAAAACCGTCTATGTCTAAGACTTTATTTGTTGCCCACAGCAACCAATCAGAGCTCCCCTTTTATTTCATATTGTGCTCTGAAAAAATGAAAGGGGAGCTCTGATTGGTTGCTATGGGCAACATCGAGTCTTACACCTAGACATTTTTCAGACATGAGGCCTTATGTGTTGAGGAAAGCAAACCCTGCACATCCCCCTGAACATACTATCCCCACCGTGAAGCATGGTGGGGGCAGCATTATGCTGGGCAGAAACTTTGCTTCAGCAGGGACTGGGAAACCGGTCACGGTTGATGGGAAAATGGATGGAGCTAAATACAGGACATTCTTGGAGGAAAACCTGTTCGAGGCTGTAAAAGACTTGAGACTAGGACATAGGTTCACCTTCCAGCAGGACACTAACCCTAAACATACAAAGCTACAATGGAGTGATTTACATCAAAGCATACTGATGTGTTAAAAAGGTCCAGTCAAAATCCAGGCTTAAATCCCAGCATTTGTGGCAGGACTGCTGTTCACAAATGTTCACCAACCAATCTGACTGAGACAGAGCTATTTTGAAAAGAATGGGCAAAAATTCCAGCCTCTAGATGAGCAAAGATGATAGAGACATCTCTCCACAGACTTGTAGTTATCATTGCAGCTAAAGAAGTATTGGCCTGGAAAAGCAAGTATCTTTGTACACTTCACAAATGCTTGTTACTTTCTGTTGCTCTATTACATAAAAGATTGATAAAATACATTGAAGTTTGTGGCTGCAACTTCTTAAAAGGAGAAAGTCCAAGGGGTATGAATATGGTTTCAATCCACTATTACTATAGCACTCATCTTCACTGATTAGTACTATGTAGCAGAGGAAAACAACATGATTTGTATACATCACTACAGCTCAGAGGTGGGGTTTAAAGGGCTCATTTAGTTGCTCTTCGGACCATTTGCAGACACCTCAGCGCTGTTCAGACTAGTCCTGTGTTACAGTCATCCGAAACTTGAACGTTGCCATGTTTTCCCAACCCTAGAGACACAACAACTGCTGCACCTTTCTCGTGGAGGGTGTGGGGAGGAAAACATTTAGGTTTAGTATAAATATGCAAGAAAAGCAGAAGATGACCCCATTTCATTTGGAGCCAAGCACTGTACACTAGAGAGTCAATGTCTTGTTAAACCTTATTGGTGATGTATCCTGTGTGTGCAACAACAAATTATTATGTAGTTAAGAATGGATTTGCCTATGTTCAGTGCAGATCAGGGGTACACAACATGCAGCCCCCCACCATCAGACACAAACATGCTTTGCCTATGTCCCCATATTTCAGAAACTAAGCCTCATCTTTTGACAGCTGCATTCAACGGATAGCACTGTTATGGCAGACTGTGTATGGCGGCCACCGGTATAGTGGCCAGTGTGTGGCTGTAGATGCTATTTGAAGATCTAAATGAGGAATCCAATAAAAACCACTTCTATATCATCTCTGGGTTTCTTCCTCAAAGGATTATTTATTCCTGACACAATCATGGTAGATGCATAAAATATACCATAAAAATGTCTGATCGGTTCGAGACTCTAAAGGAGGATTAGATGGGTTGGAGAAGTGGATGTACGTGTGCTGTTCTCTCTAGTTATTGTTGTGAAACAGCCACTTCTGTAACCCTCAAAACTTCTATGAAACTAGGCGCCCCATATCCTCTTTCTGGAGTACCAAACAGAGGAAACCCACTGCGATCTCTGGCACTCGAAGCGCAACCAAGGCCTCTCAGCCGATCTGGGTGCCATAAAAGGGTGTCGTATGGAGAATACCCCTCTAAGATTTACCATGGCGGCCCTTGGACCAGAAAATGTTGTGCACCCTTGGCGCAAATGAAGGCTGGACCCTAAAATTGAGTTCTTCAGAGAGGACCCATTGGACAATGGTTCATAATGCTTGTTTTCAGAAACCGGAATTTAATAAATGAACAAAAATTATAAACCAATGCAAGATTATTTCAGATTAGGAGGACATTCTACATTATACAATAGAAAACAGTAAGGGCCACATGTATGAAGTGGTTTTGGTCTAAAACTCACCTTTTTGCCCATAGGTTTCTATTGGGAAAAAAGTGAGTTTTAGACCAAAACCGTTTCATACATGTGGCCCTAAGTCTTTGGATTTGGTACTTCAGGACAGAGGTACATGCACCATCTAGCAACTTCTAGGCTTCAATGGTTAAAGTCGAAAGCACGCATATAAACAAAGCCAAGAATTTAGTAAAGCAATCTCATTAAGAAAAACATTGTATGATCGTTTGGTTAACATTAAGAAATTTCCATCATGAATCGCAGAAACGATGGACAGGAGCTTAAAATGTTGGCGCGTGGCTCCCCTGACCGGCAGAGAACACTATTGATTATACTCCGTAACATTGCATCACGGGGTGTGCGCGGCAGCACAGAACTTTTTCTCAGCTTATTATCTTCCGACAAGCGCTGGAGCTCCTTCGACAGGCTGCCGCAGTTTTGCTTCTTCTGTAAGAGTGTGCAAGCGGGAACTGCGTGTTCTCCTCTGATGTGACGTGTGAGGGATGCAATGTTTGTAAACTAAAAGACACGTGACTTAGGGATCTGTGACTCCGCCAGAGACGAGGAAAGCGAGATCTGCCTGCCAGGAGAGGGGCGGTGAGGAGAGCTTTCCTAGAAAGAAGATGAGGCCCTGTGGTTTTCGCACAGAATGGAAAAGCAGCAAACAGGTATGCGCAAAAGCGATTTTTAAAGGCGCCGTCTTTTTCTGGAGCAACGTGTTGAATACGTTAACCCTTGACACCCGCTAACCGGCCTATTTAATCTCATACACAAGGCCTGGCAGTGAGGAACTGATTATATTTCCCACAAAACAAGCCATGCACACATGGAGTCCCGAAATCTTGCTAAGATCTGCAAGAAGGATCATCTTGGTGTGCAATGCATGCATGTGACTTTTTTTACGCCTTGCTCTTCCTGTAGCATGCACACTACAAATAAACCACAAACACTCCCGGCCGTAAGAGAAAACAGACTCTTCAGTGTCAACATGACATTCACGGCTACACCCGTCTAGATTGACTGTCCAGCTCTGTTATATGTACATATCATTGCTGGGTTACAAATATTACCGCACCATGGTCTCA
The DNA here is from genome assembly GCA_025379985.1 of Phyllomedusa bahiana. Taxonomy (NCBI): domain Eukaryota; kingdom Metazoa; phylum Chordata; class Amphibia; order Anura; family Hylidae; genus Phyllomedusa; species Phyllomedusa bahiana. The sequence goes on from JAODAL010010254.1 coordinate 47,981, forward strand.
TACCAGCGTCATATACCATGTAGTAGACCAGCAACATCATGCGAGACAACCAAAAGAACAGGAAGTATTCTATGCTGTCCATATTGATAAAAGCAGCAACATACCTGGCTTAAAGGGTGCCGCGACGTATAGGTGTGATGAAGCAACTGTGTGTGGGCAAACACTAGACTTATCGGAGAGATGAAAGGGTTTCTACGTTGCGCTAAGTGGAGCTCCACATGTAATGCAAACACAGGAAGAGAACCTAGAATTTTGTGCACATGATTAAAGGGCGTTCATAGAAGAGACATGCACAATACTGACTCCACATGACCTATGCTAGCTGGATATCACCTATACTGCCCAAGATATGGCAGAAGACACCCGACGCGCCCACATGTCCAATAAGGTTCCTTTAACAGTTTTGCCGTTCTATTCAAAATTTCGCATAAGTGGATACGGACCCCGTCTACCACACACACGCGCAACACGTGCTCAGGATAGACACTAAACTGCGCGTCACAGTTAAAGGGACACATTCCATTCTACTTGGCACCAACACAACACACACTTCCTTTTACTCAGCGAGAGACAAAATAATCCCCCAAAAATGTAAACACCACAAGGTATCAGATGTTAAAAGAACACAACCCCCCTCCTCTTCACTGCTAAGTAACTTTACCGATCATGTATTCAACATAACAGCTACTTGGGCCCATTCGCATTATTTTATCAGACACCTTCCAAGTGTCCATAAAGGGGTTAATGTGCACCTACCGTCACGGCCGGGGCTTGCCCATTCGGCAGAATTTTGTTGCCTTCCTTATTTACAACCTGAAGGAGGAAAAAAAATAAAAAGACACAACCATTAAACTTATAAAGCAAGGTCCAGGCAAGCTGGGGTGTTGGGGCGAGATGTACACTGCGTCTGGGAGAAGGGATCCTTGGGCAGATGCCGGCTACAATGCAATGTAAATGATAGGTTTGCCCGGCTTCTCCCGACCACAATCCCACAATCGCTAGGTGTCCCTGACAAATGTAAAAGCAGACAGACAAAACAATAACCTTTTGTTTCAAAGGATCGGGCGTCAAAATTCAAAACACAGTTGATTACCAGAAGCCATTTTAGGTCTGCTCCTATAAAGACACTGGTGCATTGGTTTTTTTTTTTTTTTTATGAACTCCCTCCCTCTCTCTTCTGCCAGACGCTGGGATCATTATCATAAGACAGAGTTCTTAGTACCTCTCCTACCCCCAACACATGATATGTGACATGCCCCCTCCCTTTCGCACTTGCAGTAGTAGGGAGACCAAGGCACAGAGAGGGTGGGGAGGGTGTGGGGGCTGGGTGCTGTAATGCCGGATTTTTTTTTTCCAGATCTTAACAGGGAGAGCAGACCATGTGGTTTCTCTCCCAGCAATTCAGGGCTGCTGGAATCTGTGGACTGGATTACAAGGAATGAATGACGGAGCTGTCAAATGGGGTTTTTAGCTACAGAAATCAATTAAGGCTCCTGTGTGTACGTACCAAATGCACACATACAACATGCTATGCCCCCAATGGCAGGAGAGTCCTTATCCGCCCATGTAGTAGAGGCTTTGCATGTAAAATAAGCGCTCACATCATTTACATGTAATCTAGTCAGTAATGGCGTTGTGCACAGACAGATCTGACAATGAAGCAGTAGGGATATGGACAGCTGATAACTGTAGCTCTCTCCAATACAGACCCTAATCTTACTAGAATTCTTGCCCCGCCATGATTTGTACTCTGATAATTCATCTCATTGCTTAGGGATTGTTATATCTAATTTCATTTCTATACGACCTAGGCTACAGTAATAAGAAAAAGGGCAATTAGACCGGAGACCAGCACAGAAGTTAGGATATCCTCATTACAGCTCTTATGTGGCAGCAGGAGATGCCAATTCGCCACCAAAAGGGTTAACTTTAGTGGGTGGCGCGACCAAACCTTAAACTCTCAGCCAGAGCAAGCTCTTTAAACTGCGGAAGTATGTAACCTGTGAACTACCAATGCTGACAGGATGGCATTTACAGGGTTAAACCATATATTAAGTAACAGGAAACCTTTCTTCAAAGGATGTTCTGGGTGTGTTAGACAAGAAGCACCATCTTCTCCAGGAAGCCAACATATAGACTTGTAGCCATGTGTTCGCTGGCACGCTTCTCCGAAACAAATGGCTATTCCCTGGAAGATCGGGCTTCCTAGGGGTACATGAAGGCGAGCAAGCAAACCGGGTGACCTAAAATGAACCAACTCGAAAATGGAAACTGCTTGTAACGTTTCATGCGACTGAATTGAGCGCGCCGCTTCCTTAAAGGAGCGATGCAAAATCATGGCAAGCAGCCGTGCTCGTCACTATATACACACTACAGTACTTCTGCTTTAAGATTTTATTTGGTAGCAAGAGATCATCATGAAGCAAAGGGTCATTAGAATTACTAGGCCAAGACTGTCACTCCAATACACTACTAAATGTAAAAAAAAGGGCTTGCCTTACAAAACATTCGCCTTGTATGACCTCTACCGCTGAATAAGGAACGTCTAGCGGCAACGCTCCAAGCATGTCACTTCAAAGAAATCCATAAGAACGTTGAAGGAGACCGTCCTCAAGTTTTAGGTTCGGTCTTCCCTATCCTTTCAAGCTCCACGCAAGAAAAATAAAATCACCAACTTCCCAACCAAACACTCAAATTCGGTAAATCTGTTTTTCGGGCAAGTAGTTGCTCTTTGTAGGACCCAATTTGTGGAAACTTGAGCTCATTTGACTACTTCCATGAACATGACCCACGGTAAACAAACCACAGATGTAAACAGCTCTATCCTTCTTTTAGAAGACCCTCTAACATCTCCTGACATGCCGGGTTTGTAAATTTGTGTTCCCTACAAATTAACAATTCTGGAACATCTTCTCTTAGAACTCTGGGTAGAGATGAACCTCTGTTATTCCTAGAAATTCATTACTGAACCTGTCACATGGGAGTTTGCATTCGGGGAGTGTCCCTGCACAGTCTTATATGGCCCAATCAGTGCGGAGAGTCAGGGTGTGCAGGGTCATTACTCCTTTCAAAACATTTAACAGTCACACCCATCTGACTGATTCAGTTATACATTTCTTGGAGGAATAACAGAGGAACAGCACAACCCAGAGTTATAAGAGAAGATGCTCCAAAGTTGTTAGGTCACAGGGAACACAAGGGTTTACTTAGACATATGTTACATTTCATGACAACCCTTCTTCAAACAAAGCAAAAGCTGCCAAGTTAAAGTAGACTGAAAATTCGAAATGTTAAGTCATGCAGTCTAACACACATCGTATACAGAGTACAAAGCTAAGCAACTGCAAAAGTAGATAGGTAGGATTACTTAGAAAGCTGTGTGTCGAGATGAGCAATTCATGACCTGTGCACTTCTTGTTAACACTTGCCCCATCTAGGGCTCAGCAATTTCAATAAACGCTCACCAATGCTCAGCCTTTATTTTAAACCCGCTCTAGACAGGACGGCTTGTTTTGCTGACAAGACCACTTAACTACAGATGCAGAGGATTGGGCAAGTTACAGTAAATCCAATCAGGGGCTTTGCTATAGGGGGTGCAGAGGTAGCAGGCAATTATCTTTATATACACACACACAAACTTAATATATAGCTTTCCCCTACAGACAGCTTTTCATGGAGAAGGGTGATCAGTCATGATGGATTAAGAGGCATTACCCAATATTACATTGGGGCCCAGGACATTTAATAAAAGGGTCCGTTCCGACTCTTACTATACTATAAATGGCACAGGGTAGGTAGGGACCCATTTATTAACATTGCATTGGGGCCCAGGACGTTTAGGTAATGCCACTGAATTCATCATGACTGATCACCCTTTCTCCAAGAAAATCTGCCCTCCGTGGAAAGTCAAGAGGCCCCAATACATATCAGATTCTCAGTTGATCCCATAAGAACGTAGGGGTACACACAACTTTTATCTAATGCACATGGCTTAAAGCCATAGAAAGTGATTTTGACTGACCTCAAAGTGACAAACCATCTGATCTCTCATAAATGATCCAAAACAGTAACATGACAAACTAAACTGGCTGATCAGGGAAACCATACATTTACCAACAAACACAGTGGGCTCGTAGAGCGTGACAAATGGTCAGGAAAATTCAGCAAACCGTTCCATAAACTTGTATTATCAAATGACCACAAGTGGAAAAAAAATCCATCCTGACACATCATATTTTCTCGAAAGACAACAGTCTACTGCCCGACTTATGTGTGTGGGCAGCATTAGGCCCTATCCACTCCATGGGTAGGCAGCCTGTGTCTGGCGTATATTCCACCGATTTACTCAACTCATAATAAATTAAGTTAGTAGCGGTCAAAGAAAGGAGACACCAACTGAAAATTTGGAAGAAAAAAAATAACACATCTAGAATTCACTTCTGATGACAGTTTGACATCTGTGTAGTTCCATGAATAATGCAATTTCAGGCCAATTTTACCAAACCAAGGTTGGTAACTTTCAGACCTCCATAAGGAAGTTACAACATGTAAAAGGTCCAGACTGTACGCAGGCAAATGTAAAAATTAAAAATAATATTCTTCTTCTTATTATTATTATTCCTTTTGTCTGCATCCTCTCATTCCCATCCCCCCCTTGTTCTACTTAAGACAGGTGCAAACCCCCCACTCCCAAAAAACAAACAAAACCACACACAGCCGTGCTGTCGGATTTTAGGCGGCCTTTTCACTTTGCTGTGTGGACCTAGCCTTACAGCGCTGTGTTTCTCTGTTCCTCTGTTTACTGCAGTCAGTGATTGGACACAGCAGTCATGTGCCTCTCATTTACATCACTGCTCGGAAGTCAACAGCTCTGAATGGTGATGTAAATAGAGGCACGTGACCGCTGCAGCCAGGAGCTTCCCATTTATTTTTTATATGAATTGGACAACCCCTTTAAACACTTCTCGTATAGCAGTGAAAAATAACAGGAAAAAAACCCGACAGAATATAACAAATCAAGCAACCTGTCCAAAGTCCTGCAGACTACACACTACATGCAATAAACCATTATTAACCCCTTAAGGACCCGGCATTTTTTTGGGGTGACACGTTCGTTTTTCCCTCCTCGCTTTCTGAAAGCCATAACTTTTTTATTTTTCCACTTACATAGACACGAGGGCTTTTATTTTGCAGGACAAGACGTACTTTCTAATGGTGTTATTCACTATACTATAGAATATACTGGGAAACCGCAAAAAAATTCCAAGTGGGACAAATTGTGAAAAAAACATATTTTTGCCATGTTTCTGGGTGTTTTGCTTTTATGGCGTTCAATCTTAAATGTAATGTGTTATCTGTATTCTACAGGTTGTTATGCATCCAGCAATACCAAACATGCAGGGTTTCCGTTATGTTTTGGTACCGTAAAAAAATTTCAAACATTTTCTATTTTTGAAATTCGCGCCACGGCGCCATTTTGTGCGACCAAGAACTTTGTTGTACTGAATTCTACGGACGTCAATGAGGGGGCATTTTTTGCGGGCTGAAGTGTACTTTTTATCGCTAGCAGTTTGGAATGCATGCGACTGATAATTTTTATTCCATTTTTTGAGTGACGTAAAATGACCAAAAAACGCAATTTTGGCGTTTGGAATTTTTTTTTCTTCTATGGTGTTCAGCGTACAGGATAAATGATGTTATATTTTTATAGATCGGACTTTTTCGGACGCGGCGATACCAAATATGTGGAACTTTTTTATTATTTTAATGATTTTATTTGTAAAATGGGGAAAGGGGGGTGATTTGAACTTTTAATACTTTTTTTTGTACTTTAAAACTTTTTTTTTTTTTTTTACTGTAACATTTAGTCCCCCTATGGTGCTTGACCACTAGGGGGCACGATTGTTAATACAGCCTAATGCATTGCAAAGGCAATGCATTAGAGTGTACAAAGATGGCGGTTTCCCCACTTCCTGTCTACGGCCGGAAGTGGGGCAAACCAGGAAATGTAAGTGACGGGAGCCTTCACACCCGGTTAGCCGCTAGCACCCGGCGACTGTGCGGGGGGGGGGTCGCGGAACGATCCCCCTGCAAAGCCCCTTAACGGCCCTGGGACGTACTCATACGTCCAGGGTCGTTAAGGGGTTAAAAGGCAATCACACAGAGCAGTGCACTCTGGGCAATTGTTAAACAGCAGTACACAATAGTTTATTACAGATTCATGTATACACACATACTCTTTATATAAAATTTGATAGTTTAGATGGATACATAGAAGCATGAGAAATTGCATGCTGAGGACATGTCCCCACGGCACGAGTTTGCGGCCGGTTTTTCAGACTGTTTTCGGTTTTGAAACAAACCTTTCAATGGACCGCTATGGAAAACCCGCGCAGTGGTCCCCCCTGCAGAGATTTTCCGCCCAGCGGTTTTTCAGACCACCGGTGTTCCGAAAAACAGAGAACATGTTCAGTCTTCTGTCCGTTTTTTGGTCGGAATATTAATATGTCTATGGGAAGGGGGAGGGCTTTTCTCCACTAATCGCTGAGAAAAGCCGTCCCCCTGCAGCCGTGTGCATGGCACGAAAACAGGACAAACACCGGCCAGATAAAGCGACCGGTATTTGTCCTTTGCCGTGGGGATGAGCCCTTAGGGTACATTCACCCGACTAGTGTCAAAATACTCGTCTAATTCTGAATCCTAAAACTGTTGTCCAACTAGTATTTTAACGTGGTTTTCAATGATTGTAGGACGTTTTTTCACGTGGATTTGCAGTCAGAAAACGATTTCCATTCATCTCTGTGAGGTTTTGGATACGAATCAGACCTCCGACTGTTTGGGACGCCGGTTGTTTTTTTCCCCTTGAACTACAGTGGGTTATTGATCGGGTTCGAAGTTTTTTGAAAAAACGGCGGCTTTGAAATCCGATTCGTGTGGACGACAAGGCGGATTTTCATTTGAGGTCTATAGTTTGATTTCTACAGTTTCTAAAACCCAAACGCACGTGTAAATCATATGGGAATTGCTCGTCGTGTGGATGGATTTGAAGAAGTCAGATTCTGATCACAAGAGTGCCAGCTGTACACTTAGCGGTCTCCACCTAAGGAAAACATTCCTTCTCAATTATATGATAACCGAAGAGCTGGAAAGAGGGGAGGGGGGAATGTGGGAGGATTAGGGTGAGAACAGCAATTTTAAGGGGTTTTTCACATGTCATTATGCTCTACATCTGTGGACGTAGAGAAATAGAGCAAATGTTACCCAAACAGGAATGTGTTTGCTGTATCTCTATGGGGCCACGCTAGTTACATTGTGGTATCTGTTGGGGAGTACCTTCTTTTATGGCACCCCGATGGATACGACAGATGTAGAGCATTGTTATTTGATGGCCCCTGAACAAAAGCAAAACATAAAGCATACATCGAAAAAAACCTTGGAAACTTTTTTAGGTCTCTGGCTGTATCCAACAGAGTACATGAAAGCAGTAATGATTGGAGCGACTAAAGGCCTGTTCACATGGTGGATTTTTCCACAGGTTGGATGTATCCAATCGGATATCTGGCACAGATTTTAATTTCCTGCAGTGTATTTCACTGCAAATTAGTCCCATTTAGTGAAATGAGACATCAAAATAGGAGTCTGTGCACCGTATGAGGTCATAGCCCGAACCAATCACTAATGTGTGACGGGGTTGGTTGTGCAAACATCAACAAAGTGTATTCTGAGCTACTAGACACTTAGGTCTCAATGAACTCTCCATGTAACCTTACCCGTATGCTAATGCCAACCATACGCTAGAGATTTCAGATGGCTGGTGTCTTGAACGGTTCTTCTGTATGACACCACCATAAGTTAAAACGAAAAATCAATGATCAATCTCTGCTTTGGTCAGTAATCTGGACTTGGTGTCTATGGACCAAAGCACACATCCATCTTTTCAAGTATTGACAACTGCAGACAACAAAACGTCAAGTTGAATTTTCAATGGATCTTTTCCAAATAGAAGTTGTGCACACATACTGTATGTAAACCAGTGCTCTTAGAAGATAAGGTGGTGGTCAGTTTTGTTTGTCCTTTGTGGTGACTATAAGGGTATGTTCACACGGCTTATTGTGGCGCGTATAGTATGCGCTGCAATACGGTGTGTGTTTTGGAACCACGCGTTGATCAGCGTGTAATTCCAAAGCATGGGGGGCGGCTGGCACCCGTCTGGCCTCATTGACACGCCTTGTCAGCGCCGCGAACAATTGACATGTCAATTCTCCCCCCACGCGTAATATACGATCGTATTGTACGCGCGAGGAGACAACACGTAATCCATCCAGTAGCTCTCTGTGAGAGCTATGAATTACCGTAATACGCGGCACAGAGAAATACGCAGCAAAATAAGCCGAGTGAACATACCCTACCTAAAAGTGTCAGAGTACATCTGGTCCTTAACTTGTGAATGCAACAGTAAGAAGCAATGATCCCCTCTTAAAGACATCATCATGAGCCTTCTCCTTTTGCTACTTCGTACTGAATACATCTGTACTGTTCACAGGAAACAAATTCATTACCTCCAAAAATCCCTATGTCTCTAGAAAAAAAAAAAAAAAGTCACCAAGTCCTGACCTTCTTCCAGTTGTTTTACAGCATAAGCATATATTCACATTCTCCACTCATGTAAGGCAGGGTTCACATATGTATCCTAGGTTCCATTCGGAGCTTTTTTTCTTAGATTCCATCAAAAATGAAAGAAAATTTTCCAATTAAAATGGCAAACACCATGACAAACCTAATGGTTTATGGGCATCATTACTGTCCATGAAACGGATCCAACACTGCTTCTGTAATGGAAACTCCAAATGGAACCTCTGATGTAATTCTGATAGCCTAATAAATACATATGCCATATTTCTAATTAAAGTTTGGGAAATTATCCCTTAACATAAAGACAATTGTTTCAGCAGTCACCTCACATCCAGCGGCTTAACAGGCTGGGCCGCCGTTAGGGCAGTACAACCATTACTGCTCCGGACGGTCTGTGAAGCCTGGGGGGCCCGCCGCCGTCGGCAGGTTCTGCCCCCTTGCTTCACAGAGCCTATCTTAATTGTATGCACGTCCTTGCGACGCGCTTTCAATTAAGACGAATGGCGAGGCAGGGAGAGCTGTGCGCTCCCTGATGTACATGGCTGTACAGGCCGCGCGATGGAAGTGATGTCATTGCGCCGCCTGCCGAGCTTCCTATCATTGGCCCCAAAACTAAAGCAGCAGGCTTGGGGCTGGGAGCAGACGGAGACGCTGGGGGAGCGCAGCAAGGTGAGTACTTAGCTAGAGGGGGAAGCCTAAACTACAGGGGAGGTGGGGTATTCTACCTAAAAGGGTTCCCTAAATTATAGGGAGGACTATTCTAACTACAGGGGAGCCCTAAACTACAGGGGGGGGGGCTAGTCAACCTACAGGGGTGCGCTAAACAAAAGGGGGGCTAGTCAACCTACAGAGGTGTGCTAAACAAAGGGGGGCTAGTCAACCTACAGAGGTGCCCTAAACTACAGCGGGGGGGCTATTCAACCTAAAGGGGGACCCGTTGCACCTAGCTGCCGCCTGGGAGGACCCGTTGCACCTACATACTGACTGGGAAGGGCCCTGAATCTGCCTACCTACTGGGGGGCCCATAATTACCACCGGTAATTATTACCATTTGAGCCATTATAGATGGAGAAATTGAACATTGGGGTAGGGGCACTCAGTTGCTCCAGCTGTATGGGGCCCCAAAATTTCTGATGGCGGTCCTGCTAACAGGTCTACAACAAAATCTGCCAATAGCTTATAGTTTTCTTTCAAAGACATTTGCCAACAAAGTACTATGTGCCACGCAAGGATATTTTCCATTGGTTCCACTGCTTAACTTGGCTGCCAATGTTAACATTTCTTAAAAAGACTTATTAACTCCAGTAACACGAGACAATGACACATTGATAAATGGCTCCATTGTTAGACAACCCCCAAGGGTACTAGCTTCCATAATACAATACAACTAAATATCTAATGTTATGCTACATGGTCATTTCCTTAGAGCTCACAGGGACTGAAAAAAAAAAAAATCTCTCTAGGTGAAGGTCATATTGCCTTTTCGAGCTCATCCTACGTTCTCCAACTTGGCGTTGGTCACCTATAGAGTGTGAAACGCATCTTCTGGTTATATAAAGCTTCGAGACTAGATAGAAATATCGCGCGCTAGGCATCCGGCCTACCGGTCGTCATTTAACTCCTGCATTTTCAAAAGCCTGCTGCGTGCTTCATTTGTGCTGATGTCAGAGGACAAACTTTCCCTGTGGAATCCACAAGGAGCAGCGACTGCTTTATTCTCTACGCTAATTAGCCATGTGCTCAAAATCTTTGTCGGCCATCCTCCACTGGAACTCTTCCCGTTGCATGCCACTGACACCAGCACTGAGCAGCATGGTGAAGTTACTTACGGAGCCTGCAACCACCGCACAGACAGAGGAAATCAATCAAGTTGCAAAAACATTCTACGCAACACGGATCGTAGCGCTGACGATAGCTGATCCTATCGGAGGTTTTAACCAATCATAACCAGTTTGAGTTTTTTTTCTTCGATATACACCTAATGGAAAAGTAGTTTTAACAGTACATGCAAGGAAGGTCACAAGTAACTACAAAGCCATAGCATACAAGGAACAGGGGCCAACTCCACCATTATATTCAGCAGCTGAACACACCACGAAAAGTATAGGATTAACACCATGTCCCCATATACTTCTTTCCTAGATTTTGTAATAAGCAGCTTTCAAAATGTTCAATGCCACCATCATTCACAAGTGGAAAAGGGTACCCTTGGATGTTAGGCCACACTGCATCTCCAATACCCACCATCCTAGTGATACTCCTGCCGCCAAGCACAGTAGCTGCTAAACTGAACACTTTTAAAGCCCTCTCTAGACCAGCAGTCATATACGGCTGCTCTCCTCATATCGGTCATAAAATAGCCACTCACTCTGATCTATTTGTTGAAATTGGATCCAGAATCTCATCCCTTCATCTTGGCCAGGAGGGTTCAACAAGTTTTAGAAGCCCAATCTCATTCGCGTGTAGTATTTCAAAATATGTTGACCAATTTCAAACTAAAAGCATGAAGAATTGGATGAATATGTGCCAAATATCACTTCACAACTGTAGGAGGTAATTCAGCACCTTCACTCTCGACTACACCCAAGTCCAAACAACATGGAGCCACGTCCAAACCACCAAGCCTGTGTCAGAAAGTTTATATTACGTGAAAGGAAACAGATGTTCATGTTTGGGATGTTCATAGTCCCTCCTGATCTACAGAGCTTAGAGAGTCAGCCATCTGGAAAATAAAAATACAATGGCTTGAAGAGTGATCAAATTTATGGATATTGAATGCCCATAAGATAAAGTCATACCATGCTGCTAGGAGATGCCAGCAATTTGACCCTCACTAGTTTAGCCTTCCTTCACGTTCTAGGTCTTCTTGTCATAACAGAGCTCCTAATCTCCCCAGGGTACAGGGAACTGCACCCTGCCCTATTCACTACAGCAGATCCATGCTGGAGCTCCCAGCACAGCCAGTGTTACCTCTGTGCAGGGGAAGAACAGTCCCAGGATCACTGAGGGTCTCAGAGGCTTAAAATTTGTTCATCAGAAGTTGATGGGCCTAGAAATATCCCATTCCTTAATAAAATGGTAACCTTTTAATGAGAAATCAAATTTATAGGCAAATTTTAGATTCACTTTGAATTCCCATCTGCAAGCTATAGTTAAAGGGGTTGTCTCACTTCATTGATTCATCTTACCTCAGTCCTGTTTTCTTTTTTTCATTTTGAATTCAGGGGCGTGTTTACTGGCTTCCACTAGGCTGCCGTAGAAGCCAGGTCTGTAGCAATAGCAACCAGTGGTAGCAGCCTATCAGGAGAGATTGAACAGGTCTGTAGCTATAGCGACCTGAGGAGCTGATGCAGCCCGTACAAGAGGGGATATCTAGGAATAGGTAGGACACTGTTATTGGACACATATTGCAAAGTGACTTGTTTTTGCAAGATCTTTAACATAAAAAGCAATCCTTGTAGTAAGACAACCCCTTTAACCATTTTCATAAATATGTCCTTACATACAGAATAATTGAACAATGTTACAGCATGCAGCGTTTCTTGTCTGGTGCAAATGTCCATCTTTTCACCCATTTTCAGCATCCAAATGGGTATCAAAGAGGATGTTTCCCCCATTCCTTGACTCAGACTACACTTAACGAGGACAGACTTTTTCCATTCATTAAATAAATGTGAAAATTATAAAAAAAGCTGATGCAGAACATGGCAACTTTTATAGAACGACGCATCATTTTTTTAGAATTTAGCATCCGTTTCACCATAGTGGAGAAGGCTAAAGATCTGCCAATCCTATATAAAATGGCAATAACCTTTAAACAAGAAGTCAAATATATATATGTCCAATGAGAATTTTTAGATTCACTCTGGCTAGCTTGGATTCCCATTCCCAAACTAAAATCAACCTCTTACAGTAGTCTTTAGAGTCTACAAATGGATAATAAGCTCAAGTTAGACTACAATTGCATAGACAATTTTTTGTATAATTAATAGTAAAGTAATGTAGCCAACTGTAAACTGGGACTGGCTCCCCAATGGGCCCCTGGGCATAGCAGGCCTGGGGCTGTTTTTCATGGAGAGGAAGGAAAGGAAAAGAAAAGGAAAAGAAGGAGGCAGAGTGCAAGAGGCCTGTGCAGTAGCTGTACGGTGGGTCCAAAGCAACCCAGTTAGACATTAAGCAACTACTTACATTTGTCATTGCAAACCATGGCATATTTCATATAAGAGTAACGAGAGCCAAGTTGTCAAACATATTTCTTTGTACAGGTTTGCACACACTAACTACAGCTTTCCAAGCATATATGAATGTAGCCCATCAATATGGTAGAAATGGTCATGTCTGTGGCTGAAAACAAATCCTGCAGGTCATCCCAGAAACCTTCCGAGTTGTGTTTTACCGTGACTATTCCGTTTAAATCCCAGTTCTGGAGAAATGAGCAAAGGAAACCAATTCATGGATTAAATTCAAGTCACAACATCTTCAAGGTAAGCTCTTCATGTCCTCCTACCACCATCAACAAAATCGGGCTGTGTAAGGCAAGGTCCACACGGCAAAGTGAAAAAGCTGTCCAAAATCCAACAGCATTTTCACTTTGCTGGATTTCGAAATCCCGGCGGCCCAGTATATTATGGCTGCGGGAATCCAACGTCTGTCCCATGGAATACAGAGCATGTTCTATATTCCACTGACCGTTTTTCACTTTTTGTTTCCCTCAGTAAAAGATCTGTGCTGTCTAGACTACAGCTCGATTTTCTATTGAGGGCTACACAGCACAGGCCACGGTTGGTTTTTCAGCAGATTCAAAATACTGAATCCACCGAAAAAACGACCAAAATCCTGTGCTATGTAGACCGAGCCTAAAACGAGGTCTAGCGCTGCTCTCCAGACGCTGATCGCTGCAGGTCCTGACTTGTCACTGCACAAGAATATAATAACTATATTGGGTTCATTGAAATAAGTGGCCATCCATGTCATGCAACAGGCCGGGTCTAGCTCACAGAGAAGTCCTGACAGAGGGAATCCCTATTATACACCAATTATTATTTTATACCCTATTATATATAAAACCTACATACTAATACCACTTCTCATTAGTATTCAGAGGTTGCCTCATGGAGACAATTCTTGAGGTCTTGGCAGTGGGGACTCCAAACATATATAGGGGATGTGTATATATGTACACAAGCACATTAATATGTAGATTGTGTATTACTTTGGCAGATCTCCTTACAAGAAAATCTCTTCTGAGAATGTAGAAATCATGCAGAATGAAGGTGGTCAGCTGTCAATCATACAAGTGGTGTTGGCATGTCATCTGCCCGCTTATGGCCATCCCAAAGAGGACAAAGTGCAATTCAGTGTCTTGGCTCTGCGCAATGACCTAGCTTAGAACCAAATCATACATCCGATGATCACGTACCCATATAGATTGATTTATCAGCATTTTGAAAACACCCTATTGATTCTGCAATTGTTCTATTCTATTAGAAGAAATAATTGTTTTGACCATCTCTCCAACCTTTGGTGTTGATGCGACATCCCTATATGTATGGCCAGCCTAGGTTTTTTTTTGCCAATTTATTAGTCCAATTCAGGTTAACACTGAAACTTAGCATGAACTGTGCTCCCATCAAGCTTACAATTGGTTTCCACTACATGGGTAGGACTAGTAGTAGAGAATTAACTTTTTGTATATGGAGTAAACAGACAATGACACCGCTCACATAAAGAAAAGGAGATTAGAGGAGCAATCCCTTCTGCAGCATCTTCTTCTCAATCCCACCACGTGCATCCCACAGCTAGTCATCTGCTTGCCCCTCCACCAGCAGAGCACACAATGAGGTTATTGTCCCGATTGTTACATTACTCTGTAGGTAACGCAATGCAGAACAAGAAGTGTCCTACAACCTGTAAGGATACCAAAAACATCCTTCATTACCATTATTAAAGGCAAAAAACAAGAGAGTCTATTCGTTCTTTTAATTAGGCATTTAGGAGGGAAACCAAAATGCAAACACAATGCAGTTAGCGAAAATGGAAATTCTCTGACCTAGTGACATGTTTTAGGCTGCCTTCATATAACTCCGACATGCACAGTATAAGAGAAGTGCAGTCCCCAATATATACATCTTGATGTATCTAGTAGTCCCAAAAGCGCATCCTTTTAGCATACTGTGGGATAGGAAGTCACCATATCTTTATTTTCCCAGTCTACAATGCTTCTCTATGAAGAGGAAGAAATGAGGAGAAAAACGCAGTATACATTGTTTTACAACAGGAGCCTGCCGTATGCCTTATGTCACAGCCTCCCATCTTTTCACACCTCATTTTCAGCCTTGATGTAGGCTCAAAATGAGGTGTGAAAGGAGCCTTGCCTTGGACATATACATATGTTTCAAAGCAAATTAAAACTAACGCCCTAGTCACATCATGTCTCTGCTCCCCATTCCTGGAATCTGTTGGGATACTGTGAAAAACGTACCCAACAGATACCATGATGATCTGTAAGGTAAATGTAGTCCATATTAGATGAGGTTTGCCCTATTTACCATGGTCTAAAAGCCTTTGTGTCCAATGCACAAAACACATACACTTAGTAAATAGGGCAAACGGTCCAATTCAGACTATGTTTTCCCTACAGATCTCTATGGCCTTGCCACAGTATGCGTCAGGATACACTTTTCATGGTATCCAGATGGATGACAGAAATTGGGAGCAGAAACATGATAGAACACAGTCCTTGTCACCTTAAATTTCCCTAATGAACCCAATAAGTGGTTATCCAGGTACAGAGACATGCTGCCTGTGCTGTTAGGCTATCTGTACATAGGACAGGGTTTCGCATGGTTTTTCAGTGGATTCAGTATGTTCTGCATAGACAGCAGTGAAAAATCAGTGATATAGTCTTTATAGCACAGTTTTTTTTACCGTCGCTTTAAAAATCTGGCGAAATATGCAACATGTATATTCTGCCATCGGCCAACCCGAAAACCGGCCGCGCTTTTAGCACACATCAGCGCCAAAAACCGCGGTCCTGCCGTGGTCCAGCAATGACAAAATGCCTTTGGATTTCTGACGGTATTTTGCCATATGCTTATATCAAGGATAGATCAACAATATTTACAGCATGCTTGGTCTCTGGTGCAAAGATCCACCATTCCACCCTTCTCAGCAGGCAGATCATGGAGATAAAGGTATTAAAGAGGACTTGTTCCCTCCATGACTCAGACCGTTAAAAATGGCAACGTTTTCCATTCATTACAGTGAACGTGATACAAATGGTGAGAACCTTTATGGACAGCCACACGTTTTAGTGTTTATCTCTTCTGTAATGGAATGGAACAGATACTAAATACATGTGATCATCACCCAAAAGCACAAATTAAGGGCTATGCTGGGATGTACAAAACCCATTATACTACTAGCAGGTTTTCTATGCGTTTGCTACTGGTGCCTAAGGCCCGGTTCACACGGCTTATTCAAGCCGTAAATGCAGGACGGATCCCGCCCGCAATACGGCTTGAATAAGGGGCGGGGCCGGGGTGCTGCCCACCGGCCCCATAGTCTCATTATCCACGGCGCATATTCCGCCGGGATAATGAACATGTCACTTTCTCCCCGCCCGGCGGATTCGCGAGCGGGGAGGAGAGACGGAACCATATTTTCTCAGGAACTTGGTTTACCGAAGGGTGGGCGGATTCAGCCGATTGCAGCGCAGTACCGGAAATAGGGCTTCAATCCTCCCTGAAAAAACCTTGAAGGGCCCCTTAAAGGCTCCATAAAAATTTTTTTTTGTTACTCTGGTCTGCCACTTACAGAAAACTGAAAAAACCCAAAAAAAGCCCCCATGTTTTTTCCCCAGGAAATTCCAAGGGGAATGCCAACATTACCCCATTACGCCATTGTTTCTGGGTTGCAGACGAGTACCATGTGCCATGTTTTGTCTCCATTAGTTACAAATGGATCCAATGGAGACCAAAGTCTTTAACAGAGGTGTAACCCAAATCTCCTAATGAAAAAGCCCACTAGCTATCACATGGCAGTTGGAATACTGGTACCTTACGTGGCGAGTGGACCCTCGGCTAATCTCAGGTAACAAAGGTCTACATGCACTGATTACCACTGCATGCCCAAGAGTTATGCCCCTGGTTTTTAGTGCCCATCCACTACCCTGAGTGCCCAGTTCTTGTCTATTAATGTGATTGCGCATAAAAGCGGCCTATCTACTACAGACGGAAAAACAAAAAAGACTTTTAAATATGCACTTTGGGAGCCCGAAACGGGGAAACTTTTTTTTTTTTTTTAAGCGAAAGTCATTAAATGTTCCGTAAGCCGTCTCCTCGAAGAAGAAACTGATCAGTTGGGGCAGATCGGTGGCAAAATGAAGAGAAAACCATTTCCTTATTCACAACATTGCGTGTTTCCCACAGCGTAACCTAGTGGGCCGAGGCAGAAAACTGCCCTGGAAGGTAACTCGAGGACATTGCTACTAGAAGGCTTATGAGTCATAGCTGCTGGTTCAGTTATGCAGTAGCGTAGGGTCAGATGATGGGAAAGCGGTGAACGTCACAGTTAAAAACATACTCCATTCATGGGAACGATAGAAAGGGATTTAAATACGCCGCTATGCGTAGCAGGTGGAAGCACAATCGCTGACGAAACGCAAGAAGCTACAGATTGCAGACCATGGAGGGAAGCGCAATGAACTCCGGAACTGTATGAGGAACACGGATGCCAATCACACCTTTCCCCAAACGGTAATGGATTATTAAGAGACACATTGATGCACAGAGAAGAAGACGACAGTCTCGATACGGAGGTCGCTGCCGCCCTAAATATTCTGAACAGGTATTTTTTTAAAACAGTAAAAAATAAAACCATTGTACCAATTCTACTGCAGCTTCTGGGAAAACAACCTACATAGGATTTCTTCAAATTATTTTATTCGGGAGGCAGATCTGACCGATGTCCTGAATCAAACTCCTTCTGGTGGTTGGCACAGGTATACATTAGAAACAATTTACAGGGTCCGAGGGCAAAAGGGCAAGCAGCTGCAGTCAGCCATCACAGAAAACCAGAACCCTGTGCAGACTGGGATGGGTGCAGTGTATTTAGTGATCTAGCCAGATCCTGATCATAATGCGGGAGAAAAAAGAATCAAAAAAGCTACACAAAGGGGGCAGTATGGGCTTGCATGGGGGTGGGGGGTTTTAAAACCCACGGCACCATAGGATCTGCTTGCCTATACCACACGTCAAGAATCATTCCCTGGGAGGCGAGGGGGGTGAAGGAGGAGAAGAAGGAGGGAGAAGGAGCGGGGGAGGGTGACGCACACTCTCTTACAACCCCATACACAAAAGGGAGGCCTGGCATGTAATTCCTTGGAAGGGTGTTCGCCAGTATTCAGGCTGCCAGGGAACAGAAAAGATCAGGTACTAATAGGTACCATAAATGTATTAAAACGGCTGAGTGAGTGTCAAGCGAGGAGAGGGGAGAAGACTATTGTTCACCATATACCACCCATGTGAGACAATTTACGACCCTGCTGGAAGATAACAGCAACTGGAAGGAGGAAGCAGATCAGTAGCAAGTATGGCCATGTCAGAGTGATTTAAACTACCAATTACATAGAAACTATGTTCCTCTGAGGTACAAAGCTTAATGGGAGTTTCTAACAACCTGGATGGTATACGGTTCCGATTTGTATAGCACCCGCATATTCCATAGCGCTGTACACAAGGATATAACATTACTTATTAATAGTAATATCAACACTTCAGAGAGCTAGTTTTTATCTATCCAAGTTCAGTATATTATTGCCACTGCCATCCTAGTCCCAATTTAAAGTCACATCAGGCCTGGGGTATGAAGTCTCATCATGGCTCGATTTATATTCAGGGAACTTTACTACAATATAATCTAAACCAGGAACCTAGCATCAGTTATTGTAATTGTTTGACTTCTGTTATGTATGTAACCCCCTTGAATGTACAGTGCCCTGGAATCAATGGCGCTCTAAAATAAATAATAATAAATGGTTGGGGGTTTTAATGCCAAGTTTTATCCAATCGTAACAAGTAAACTGGAAAGTAACCTCTATTACGGAGACCAACAGAGCAATATTTCGTAAAGATAGAAATTATTTCCTGTTTCCATCCAATATTTTAGAGCTCAGACATTGCAGTAACTATTTATCCAGACCGGTGTCTGATTGGAAAGGTGGTGGAGGGGGTGCTCTTAAATCCACCATAACCATAGAAATGTATCTGCCGGAATAGAGAGTTTCCAGTACATGAAAACACAGTACGGAAACCCTCATTTCAGCAGAGCTGCACCCAGACTATCACATAGTAAGGACTAGAAGAATTGTGATAAAGAAAACATTCTGGCGGAATCACTAAAAATGGTCGGTGTCAAGGGGGACATCTCTGAACTTTTAACATGAGCCCCAGTGACAAACCCCTCCCACCAGACATGATGAACCAATGAGAAGCGAGCGCCATCAGCTGAAAACCGTATATCAGTAGCGAGCATGACAGATATCTGCAGTTCTTCTCTAACAGTGACATTTAACCCTGCGCCAAAATGTAACACAAATCAGTCTCCTGAGCATACCACAGCAACCAGTATTACAGGCTGAAGCAGAAGGAGCCTCATAGCGTGCTCCCATATGGTCTAGCGGTTAGGATTCCTGGTTTTCACCCAGGCGGCCCGGGTTCGACTCCCGGTATGGGAACAACTGTTTTTTTTTTTTGTTTTGTTTTTTTTTGCATGTTTATGCAGGAGAAGATCTCACAAAAGAAAAGATTTTATTATTCTAGAATTATTGCTTTTATTATTCTTTTATTTACAAGCTTCCGCAAATCTAGGTCAGCTCTGCAGATTGCCGACACTCAGCGGGATCTAGAATTGCATTACCCATACTAATGCACGACTACCTAGCAGGCAGTGACCTTCAATGAAACATATAAAGAGCTACAGCCGCTCACCTCTATTCCTTTTAGCGGCACCACACGCTTCTTCTTGAGCTGCTCGCACTTTCTCATCTTGCATATCTGGTGACTGGTGCTTCGGTTCACACAGTTGGTACAGGCTCCGCAAGGTTCTTTTCTCAGACATGGTACACAGACCCCACAACGCTTCCTCTTCTTGAGGGGTTGCTCCACAACGTCCATACTACTGGCACCACTTCCAACAGGGCCACCAATACGATCATCTACTGCCAACTCCATTGGCAATTCCACTGGCTTCAACCTCCCAAGGGATTCCCCATCGTCACAGAAATCATACACATCTTGAGCCCCCATGTGAGGCAATGGGGCATGCTGGGTCTCCATCATCACGCAGCCAAATTTTCTAAAAAGCCTCAGAACCTTCAGGACACTGGTTTCGCCAAAGGCATGGGGCTATGTTCTGTGGGGTCTGCGATGAACGTTATCTAGTCCTACGAACTAAAGTTAAAAAACTTCTAAAAGTGAGCCACAATTTATGTCCCTTCATTTGGATAAAAACCTCCGTCTAGATGGTATCTTCATGGAGAAGACCTTCTTAGTATCCCAAATTCTTCTTTTCCCTGCCCAGCAGACATATTAGATGTAGGCGCAACCGTGTCTTCTGGTGATTCCCCGTTCCCCCCTGACAGCTCATTGTGACTCCAGCAGTTGGAAACACTACGCTCTAGTGATCCGCCGGGATGAGGTTGTACCGGGGCTTCCTGAAACTTTTCCTACGAAAAGAGGGATATGTCAGGCAAGCGAAATAGAAAAAGTGCTGCAAATCGATAGCGATATTCTCAAAACTTTATGGAAGGACCGCGCTTATTTTGCACTTTAAACACCGGTCATATTGTAGTCTCCAAAAACTAATTAGGGACCTAATGGGTCTGGTGATATTAACAGCCATTATCATGCAATGTAACAATGGAAATACAACACTGCAACATTGTAGTCACTGAATCCACAAAGGTAAACATTACTATACAAGAAATAAACAATTAGAGCTACAACAGGACTCGGCCTAAACAAAGTTCCCAGGGTCACTACACAAACTCTGTCTATATATAAACACACGCTATATACAGCCCATTGTACATAAACATACCCACATCCAACAATACACACCAAGGGCCCAACACTCAGTACTACTGGCTCATTATCAGTGACAGGACACAGCTCCCTGCCAGTCTTTGTTCTAAGCCTGGAGCTGGGACTGTACCGGCAGGTCGGCCCTCCCCCACCCCCTCCAACAAAGAGACCCCCTCCCACTGCATGCAAGGAAAAGGGCACCCCCTAGATTCCCCCTCTTGTTCCCAGATCCTGCATACAAGCCATGCACCCCTGCACAACAGAGGTCCCCCAGCCCTGCAAGGCAAAGGGGACCCCAAAAAAGGCAACAATCAGGACCCCCCCAAATAACGCATGTTGCACTAGGAGGGTTCCCTGCACACGCTTCACCCAAGTGACAAGGTGGAAAACCCACGTGTGGGCAAAGCAAAGGGGCAGCAGCCTAGACTAAAATCGGGACAATTCCCTGCATTAGCTCTAGACAGGCACAAGGCAGGGACGCTGGCAGCAGCCTCTAATCCTTGCATTGTCACAACCCACTGTGCAACTATTACTGTGTAACCAAGGGCTGCACATGATCAGATCACTTGTAATTGTGCAACTATGTAACATCCACAAACCCTCAGTGACTGCTGCCAGTGAAATGCAGGAGCCCAAGCAGAGCCCCCCAGTGCCCACAGGACATGCCCAGCCGGTGCCTGGCAGCCCTCACTCACCTTGTGTGTGCGCCTCGGAGTGAGCCCTCAGCAAGCCGGGAGGGGGAAGGGAGAAGCTCAGGGGCACAGATGTGGAGCAAACAAAAGGGAAGTGACTGAGAAACACAAAGATACGAAGTGGAGCAGGAGAGGATCAGGAGCAGACAGAGAAAGAGGAGGGTGGGGGTCACAGGAGGGAGGGAGCAGGTGCTGAGCACAGGCAGAATGGGGGAAAGAACTCAGATTTCTGCCACCACACAGAGAAACCTATATGTTACAGGAGCACAGGCAGACTCCTCCATGTATGTATATGTATGTGCTTACACCATGGATACAAAGGTTTGCCTACAGTCAGGTATTGGAACAGAGCATCCTTCAACTATGCATGGGAAGTGTGTGACATTTAAAGGATTGCTCCACTGAAAAGTTAGGAAAAAAATAAACATAATTTTTATTAAAATATTTATCCGCATCCTTCAATCCTTTGGAAATTTGTGACATTTAAAGGATTGCTCCATTGAGAAGAAATAATTTGTATTAAAATATTTATCTAAATGATAAACAAAGGTATATTCTTCTTTTATTCTTAGTATTTGCACTACTACAACAAAAAGATTTCCATCCGGACTGATGCTTTTGTCACTATAGAAAACCAGATTTTTTCTTTAATTTTTTTGCCTACATTGCATCTAAGGCCACCTAATGAAACTCAATACACTGCATGCGCCCCCATAGTTATTCTCCAAACTACACATACAAAATTACAACCTAGGTAAAAAGATGAAGCATAATCATGTTTGCTGGTAAGAGACATTCTGTTTTGACACATTTTATTAATGGTGTACTGTTCTTATTAGAGAATTAAGGAACAAACAGGCTTAAAGGGGTTGTCTCGCTACAAGGATTGCTGCTTTTTATGTTAAAGATCTTGCAAAAACAAGTCACTTTGCAATATATGTCCATTAACAGTGTCCTATCTATTCTGAGATATCCCCTCTTGTATCGGCTGTATCAGCCCCTCAGGTCGCTATAGCTACAGACCTGTTCAATCTTTCATGATAGGCTGCCAGCATTGGTTGCTATAACTACAGACCTGGCTTCTAGTGCAGCCTAGTGGAAGCCAGTAAATACACCCCTGAATTCAAAGTGAAACCAAGAAAACAGGACTGAGGTAAGATGAATCAATGTAGTGAGACAACCCCTTTAAGAATCCAACAGGCTTAAAGGGGTTGTCTCGCTACAAGGATTGCTTTTTATGTTAAAGATCTTGCAAAAACAAGTCACTTTGCTATATATGTCCTTTAACAGTGTCCTATCTATTCTGAGATATCCCCTCTTGTATGAGCAGCATCAGCTCCTCAGGTCGCTATAGCTACAGACCTGATTGATCTCTCCTGATAGGCTGCCAGCACTGGTTGCTATAGCTACAGACCTGGCTTCTGCTGCAGCCTAGTAGAATCCAGTAAACACGCCCCTGAATTCAAAGTGAAAACAGGACTGAGGTAAGATGAATCAATGTAGCTAGACAACCCCTTTAAGTTCAACCTGTTCAGCTGCATAGGTTTCCTCATAATAATTTGTGCAAGAGTAAGGCTAGGTACAAGCCAAGCTTATGGTGCATTTTAGCCTGTATGCTGGGAAAGCTCCCGATTTCTAGGCTAAACGTATTCATAGGATTAAATGGCTCAACAGAGGCCAAAAGTCTGTCATTCTGACCTCCGTTTGGCCAGTATACCACAAAAATCGTATAAGGCATCTGTTTCATATATACATCCTGGCTTGTACATTAAACCGAAACCAGAAAGGTGGTGTGCACCTAGCCTTACTTGTAAACTCATTCTGCGTTGAAACATGTGGAAGAATTGAGGTTGATCGCTGTGAGCCAAACCATCATTTAGCTGACACCTATGGCTTGTCTATGGCAGCTTAAAGGGAATCTGTCGCTAATTTTTTTTTTTGCTTATTAAAACAAGACCCCGATACATTTCCTTTTCTTCTTTGTCATTTTATTTTCTGATTGAAGATTTCTCACTGCGGTCATCTATATATGATTGTGGGGAAAGCTTTCTTGCTTGCACTGCTTTAACAGCATTTAGAGAGATGCTTTACAGCAACTTCATGTGCATAGGAGCCTGTGAACTGGATCAGTCCCATTGACTTCTACAGGAGAGTTTTCTAGGCATGCTCTGTGACCTGGGAAGAAGTCAGTGTGCAGGGAGGGGGAAGCTGTGCCTATTGTGACTGGTGGATCCTGTGTTAGCTATACACATTGATATCACCTTTTGGTTTAATCCTGCTTGTACTGATGATAAGCAGACTGCTGAAAATCTCTCTACAGAACAGGAAGTGTCAGACTACTACTACTGGCATAGTGGCCAAAGTGAAAACTGCAGGACTTAAAGAGGTTGTCTGACTACATTGATTCATCTTACCTAAGTCCTGTTTTCAAGGTTTCATTTTTGAATCCAGGGACAGATTTACTGGCATGCAGCGATGAGCTGCTCTGGACACTAGGTCTGTAGCTATAGTAACCAGCACTGTCAGCCTATCAGGAGAGATCAAACAGGTCTATAGCTATAGCGACCTGAGAAGCTGATGCAGCCAATACAAGAGGGGATATCTAGGAATAGGTAGGCCATTGTTAATGAACACATATTGCAAAGTGACTTATTTTGGCAAGATCTTTAACATAAAAAGCAATCCTTGTAGTGAGACAACCCCTTTAAGAATTATTCAAAAATATTGAAAGTGATGGAAAATGTAAGAAAAACATAACCAAAAATTCTTTAAAAATGTGTTTAACATAAAAACAATAAGTAATTTTTGATGACACATTCCCTTTAATTATTCCATTATCAGCATGCTAAATTTTAGACAGCTTTAATCTGTATGAAAAATTCAGAAAGATTTAGTGTCTGTAAAAGAAATGAGGTCAAGATGTGTAACAGCAATATAGGGATTGTCCAATTAAATAAAAAATGCATCTCTTGTTGCAGCTTATTCCTATTAAAATGAGGCTGGACTATTATACCAGGCACATCCCATTGATAGCAGTTGAGCTGGTTTTGAAGGCCTTTTTTCATTGGACACATGGGCGACACAGGGCGACATGTATGAACGGGGCTGTGCCAGTTTTCTGGTGTACTTTGAGCCAAAAAGAATGTATAAACAGACACACTACAAACTTTGGCGCGATAAGTCCCTTTGTAATGTGCCAAAGAATTGGGGTGTTGCACCACATTCATAGAAGTATACACATTTATGATTCTTTAACACCAAATCTAGGCACAGAACAGTTAGGGGCCATTCACACAGTGGGCCTGATTTATCAAAACTGTCTAACAGTAAGGCCATGTTCACACGGTTTATTTCGGTGCGGACTGGAGCCGTACTGCGCGCCGGATTTGTGCTTCAGTACGGCTCCAATCCGTCCCTGTCATTACGGTAATGCACAGTTCTCATAGAGAACAGTGGATTCCGTCGCTCCTCCCCGCTTGGCGAATCCGCCGGGCGGGGAGAAAGTGACATGCACATTATCCAGGCGCAATACGCGCCGTGGATAATGCAAGTCTATGGGGCCGGTGAGCAGCGCTGTATTGCGGGCGGGATCCGTCCCGCAATTACGGCTTGAATAAGCCGTGTGAACACGGCCTAAGAATGTCTTAGTTGCCCGTGGCAACCAAAGTTCAGCTTTTATTTTTGAAACAGCTGTGGAGAAATGAAAGCTAAGCCCTGATTTGTTGCTATGGGCAACTAAGACAGTCTTAGGGCTCGTTCACACGGCTTATTCTGGGACTGATTCCAGCCGTACTGCGCGCCGTATTTGCGCTGCAATATGGCTGAAATCCGTCCCTGTCATTACGGTAATCCACAGTTCTCATAGAGTCTCCTCTCCCCGCTCAGCGAATACGGCGGGCGAGGAGAAAGTGACATGTCAATTATTTACGGCGTGTACGCGCGTGAATAATGACTGTCTATGGGGCCGGCGAGTTGCCGCCCCCCCCCCCCCCTCCCTGCATGGCTGCCGGCGTAATTGCGGGGCGAAATCCGTCTCCGCAATTACGTCGGCAATAAGCCGTGTGAACTAGCCCTTACTTTTAGACAGTTTTGATAAATCAGGCCCAGTGTGTTTGGATCCAAAAACGCAGCGTCAATCAGATCCTAAACAGATCCAACATGTATCCAACATGTGGCTGCGTGTTTGGATCCGTGTTGGATGCAGCAGGATCGCACACTATTGTTAATTATAGGATTCCTGCTGCGTCTTTCAGACCAAGAATTGACATGTCAATTGTTGGAACGGATCCGAAAATCGCATGAGACACGCATCGGTGATCACTCATGTGAATGCCGATGCGTGTTTCAAGTTAAAAGCAATGTAAATCACATTATTAGATGCATGTTTGGGTCCGTTTGGGGTCCAACAGACAGATCCAAACACGTATCTGAAAGCGTATGTTCACACGGACCAGGTGGTCTGTCTGAGCCAGACTTGTCATATTAGCACTACACTGCGCCTGTATGTATGACCTGCAGAAGAACAGCTTCATACATTCTGGCGCAGTCTACACTGTCTTAAAGTGATGCAGAACTGCTCTATCAGCTCCATCGTTCATACATGTCGCCCAAAAAGTTGCCTGAATAACACCACTGCATAGTGCTCAGATAATACCAGCATACAATGACCAAAACACAATATTGCAATAACCATGCTATACTATTAAAATTTGTGGTGGTTGGGAAGATTGACAGGTCTATTTAGGGGGCATCATGTGAAACAGTAAAGCCAACCCTGATAGAATGCATTAATAGAAAAGTAATACTGTATCTGGGTCACATAGCACTCTGCATGGTTGAGACAAATAAATCCCCATTCTCCACAGAAAACAACAGAGCCCTGAGATGTACTGCAAAAGACATTTTAGTTTAATGTATTAAGTGGCAAGGACATGTGCCCCTTTAGCTATATTCATAGAAGTCACACAGCAGAGAAAAGCATGTAGATACTTAGGCTATTGTAACGGCTGGGTAGTGGATCCTCTGGACCACTGCAAGCGATGATAGTTAAGCCACGCCAGGGAACGGAATCTAAGTAGCCCCCGGTTTTCACCAGAGCCCGCGGCAAAGCGGGATGGACTTGCTGCGGCGTGAGGCTACCAGGTCGTCCCCCCTGACGTGACTTGCTTGCGATGGCGGCCGAGGTGCAGCGAGGTACAGAATCGTAGTCCGAGAATCGTAGTCGTGGGCAGGCAGAAGGTCAGGGCAGGCGGCAATGGTTCGGAGTCGGGAAACGTAGCAAAGGGACTGGTACACGGTAAGGCGACAATATACTTCAGGAACGCTTTCTCTACGGCTCGGATCAGCATAGATCCAGCAAGGAGTGACTGCAGAGCGGACCCTTAAATAGGGGAGGCGTCTAGCAGACAACCAATTATCGGGACACTGGCCCTTTAAATTTACAAGAACGCGCGGCCGCGCGCCTAGGGAACGGCACACGCGGCCTGGCCGGTCAGGGGACGCGGACGGACAGGAACGCGGCCCCGGGTAAGTTTCTACCAGGGGCGGCCCCCCGGCTGGGCCCGGGGGCCAGCGGCGGCACCCCCCCCGGCAGGCCCCGGGGGGGGGGAAACACGGTGCGCCCTGGCCAGGAAGGTGGGCAGCCGCTACAGTACCCCCCCCCCCTTTAGTTCCCCCTCTTCTTAGGCTGAAGGAACTTACGGGCAAGTCGATTCAGGATTTTAGACTGGGGCCCCCAGGACCTCTTTTCGGGGCCGAACCCTTTTCCCAAATCTACCAAAAAGAGAGGTTACCCATGAGGGTTTTTTAAATGTCAAAAGATGTCCTTACTTAAAAAAAACATCGGGGGGATTTCCAGCCCCGGAGACGGGACAGCGCCCCTCGGGGAAAATCGGTTAAAGACCAAGGTTTGGGGAGGGGAGAGTGAAAGGGCTTTTACGACCCGGGAGAGAGAGGAAAGGGCAGAGCTTATAGACACTGGATTAAATTTGTCAAGTACCGAACGGACCCAGGAACCGCGGCCCAATTTAAAAATGGGGACCTTGAGGCAAAGAAATTTGGACGAGACCCAACTTTATCCCCTGGGCGGAACGTTGGGGGGGTCTTTTCCTTTTCAGCCGGGGACTTCATGCGGGCAGAAGCCTTGAGTAAATTTTGTGGGTTTTCCACGCCAAATGACCCCGATACCTAAACCCTGGTTGTCCGGGGGCAGGAACCTGGGAGGGAGGCAAGGGGAGGGGAGGGCGTGGGGTGACGTCCTGACCAAAAGGAATGGGGAACGGCCAGTAGATTCGGAGTCCCGGGTTATAGGGAGAATTTGGCCCAAAGGAAGCAGTTCGGGACCGTCGTCCGGGCGCCGCACAAATCCGTAGATACCCCCCTAAGATCGGTTTTTACCTCCCCACCTGCCCATTGGTCTGGGGGGGGTATTGCGATGAAAGTCCAGTTTAATTTGCAAGCGGGAACAAGGGGCACGCCAAATTTAAGACAAATTGGACCCTCGATCGGAGACAATTGGATGGTAAACCATGCGGGCAAAGATGTGCGAAAAAAATGACCCGCCAACGGGGGAGCAGAAGGGAGACCAGGCACGGCACAAAGTGGGACTTTCGAAAATCGCATGACCACCCAATGCCCAGTTCCCGAGGAAAGGAACCCGTGATGGCCCCTTCCCTAGTTTTCCCAATGGAGCCTCCGGAACGGCAAGGGACTAGAAGGGCCTGTGGGCCTTGGCGTGGAACCTTGTTTCGAGCACAAGTGGTACAGGAGAGAAAAAGCCCCTTGAGTCTTGGAGCAGAGTAGGCCACCAATAATCCGGGGAGATGAGGGGGAAAAGGATTTTTTACCCCGGTGGCCCGGCCAAAGAAACATGCCCCCAACCCAGAATTTTCTCCTCCTGATGGGACGCACTAGGCTCTCCCCCGGAGGGACATGGGGAGATCCACAGAGCCCCAGGGACCAGTCTTTCGGGACCAATGATGTCGAAAACCGGTTCCCCCCCCGGAAATTTTCAGAACGGGGGAGAGGGCATCCCCCTTTACTTTTTTCCTCGGGGGTGAAATGGATTTTAAAATAAAAGCGAGAGAAAAAAAAGGGACCCCCGGCCTGGCAGGATTTAAAGCGCTGAGCCGTCTGCAGGAAATTGGAGATTTTTATGATCTTAAAAACTAAAAAGGGTTCGGGGCCCCTCCAACGATTTTCCCCACTCCCCCGGGGGCCAAATTTTATGGGCCAACACCCCCCGATCCCCAAATGGCAAATTTCGTTCTGCCAAAAGAGAAGGTCTTTAAAAAAAAAAAACGCATGTGACGGTCTTGCCTTTGGGCCCCCTTTCGGGGTCAGGACCGCCCCGCTCCCACGAAAGCATCAACCCAAGGCTAAGGGTCTCTCTGGATCGGGGGGGGACAAAAAAAGGTGCAGGGGAGAAAGAAACTACAGTGGGGAGAATGCCCCCCGGCAGAGGGAGGCCAACATTTAGGGGTTTGGGGTTCTTCCTGGGGAGAGCCACGATGGGAGCCACCAGCGAAGAAAAGGGGGGGAATAAATTGCCGGGGGGAATTGGCGAATCCTAGGGAACCCTTGAATCGCCGGAAACCGCAGTTCGCGGACTGCGGATCGCAGAAAGTTTTTGCAGGGTCCATTAAACCCCGATCGGAGACTATTAACCCAGGACGGGGAAGGGCTGGGCCTAGTGGAAGGGCACTTTTCCGCTTAGCGTACAGTTGGTTTTTTCCCCGCAAAAAAGCAGGACCTGGCAACTTTTTCTCTGAGGGGTTTTATGTCAGGAGAAAAAAAACAAAAAAATCATCCAATACAATGACGCTGGTGTACAACAAGTCCCAAAAATACGTTTTATGACGAACTCCCCGGGAAAAAGCTGGGGCTTGATTTTGCCCGAAGGGCATCACGCGATATTCAAAAATGCCCGTCCCGTGTGTTGAAAAGCCGCTTCCATTCATCTCCCTCTCGAATCTGATGAGGTTTAAGGGCTCTCGAATCTTATTTGGTGAAGATCTTGGCTCCACGGAGGCGGGAAGAGTCGGAAATCAAGGGGAGAGGGGTAGCGTTCTTCACCGTGATCTTTTTGCCCCCCTGTAATCGATCACCGGGGGGAAGTAACGTCTTTTTTTTGAACAAAAAAAAACCGCCACCGGGGGGAGGAGGACTTCGCATAATCCCTTCGCCAAGTTTTCCTGTATATAGGCCGGGCATGGCCCGGGGCTTTGGGGACAGAGAAAGATAGACCCACCCCCTGGGGGCTGGTACCGGGGGGGGAGATCTATAGGACAGTCAAACACCGATGGGGGGTAATTCCAGCCTGCTTTTCCGAAATACATCTCCAAATCCGGGACTACCCCGGGGAGACCCGTAAAACTTGAAAGACCTTTGGGGGGAGGAGGACACCGGGGTGGTGCCACAAAAAGAGATCCTGGCATTCCGATCCCCAACGAAGGACTTTTCGCCCCGTTTTCCATTTAAGTGTAGGGGTGGGTTGCAGCCAGGTAGCCCCAACGGGTCGCCGAAGAAGCGGGGGGCCCCCTCCCTGGGTGGACCCCAACACGGGGATCACGGGGGCGGAAGGAAAATGGATGGAGTCGCTGAGAAACTCCCACTGAAAGAAGAATGACAATGGGTTTTCCAGGGGTCACCGGCAAACGGAACAAAAAAAACCCCAAAAGGCTAATAAAATTCCCGGGGGAGCCGGGAGTCCCAAAAACAGAGACCCGAAAGAAGGCCGCATCCGTCTTTTCCTCTACTGGCAACATCAGCATGAGAGGAAACCGAGCACCAGGGGCGCCTCTCCTACAGGCCCCCAGGTGCGGGGGTTTCCGACCGCTGGGACCTGCGGGACAAATTCCCACGAAATGGTCCGGCTGGGCCGGGAGTAGAGGCAGAGATTTTCCACCCTGGGACGGGACAGTTTGGACTCCGACAAGTGCCCGGTTTCCCCCTGCATGGGGTCTTCAGGGACAACAGCGGGGGGGGTTGCGGAGATTCGGAACACAGGAGCCAGAGAGGGGAAACGGCGGGGTTTGTGCCAATCCCGCTCCTGACGGGGCTCCTTTCTGTCGCCGTGAAAGCACGTCTATGCGAAGGGGAAGATGGTGAGCTGACTCAACGCAAGGGAGACTTGGCTGAAGGGGGTCCTTTACCTGTCGAGAGACCCCTTTCCCAAATGTGGACAGAGGCGGCTCATTCCAAGAGACTGGGGCTAGGGTCGGAATTGAACCGCAATTTCCCCCAGAGGATCTGGGGACCGTAAGGGCGCAATAATTCAGGGAAAGCTTTCTCTACGGCTCGGGGGAGCATAGATCCAGCAAGGGGTGACTGCAGAGCGGCCCTTAAAAGGGGAGGCGTCTGGCAGACAACCAAATTATCGGGACATGGCCCCTTTTAAAATTTTCGAGAAAAGCCGCGGCCTTTGGGAACCACACGCGGGTGGCTGGGGAGGGGGCGCGGGGTTGGGACAGGGACGCGGGGCCCGGGTAAGTTCACCAGGGGCGGACCCCCGGCTCATCCCGGGCCACGACGGGACCCACCCCGGGAGGCGGGCCCTGAGGGGAACAAATGCACCCGCGGGCTGGGGAAATGGGGGAGCCCTACGCTATGTTCACACGACATCCTTTAGGACATATTTCGGGGCGTAATTGCGCTGCAATGCGCCCCGAAATACATCCTGTAATTATGGTAATCATAGCTCTCATAGAGAGGGAGATACCCCCATTTCCTGCTACGTATTTTTAACCCGGCGAATGTTACCAACAAGGATAATAAAAGTGAATGGGAAGGCCGAGGGCGTTCTTCTAAGCACATGGCGTCTTGCATCGCGTACCTGTGCGTGCCACAAAACGCCATGTGAACATGCCCTAATAGAGTATGTAGGGAATATACAACTATTCCCAGCACAATTTGGTAAAACATACCGCAACAGCCCGCATATGTAGAAAAAGGTTCTGCCATTTTATATTTCCGTGTTCTGTAACCTGCTTAAAGAGTGACATGAAATCAGGATATGCACCCCAGTGTACACCCTCTGCTAGCTACTGGAGAGACTGAAAGGGATTTCCCATGGAATCTGTTATTGGCTCCTGGCGGGTCTTCTTCCCTGCACACCACTAAAGAGCGCTTTTACCTTTTAAGGGGAAAAAAATTTTCGGGGTTCAATCCATTAACTTGTTCTAGGTGTCTGTACAATTATTTCTCAGTTATTATAATGCTATTACATTTGCTATACAATATATGGCAGTGCCACTCTTCTTCAAACATTCACAATTCTGTCCGCTCACTGAAATAGAGAATCACAATGATGAATACCTGGAGGAGGCACAAAACAAAGAGCTGGTTACTCCCAAAAGTAAAGTATATCTCCAGCATCCAACTCCAGTAAAATAGCATTAAAATTGACTTAGTATAGTGTCCATATAAAATCATAGGACAGAAGCCATAAAAATATCAAAAAGTGCTGACACGGTTCGGACTGGTGTCCTTAAAGGGGTTCTCCTTTTTACTTGTTATAGGGCTCACAACTTAATTATATTGAACTTTGTAATTGATACATATTAAAAATATTTACCTATTCTGCTTTGCAAAACCAGGCAGAGTCTTTTACTCCCCTACTTCCTGTGTACCATGTGATGTCCATTGATCACATGCTTTTGCTTCTGCCTCAATGGACATTTTCTCATCACTCAGTGAGTTTGCTTTAAAGCCAGGCTCAGTTCAGAAACACTCCCCTATAGTAGGTGTGACCTGAGCAGAGAAATCTGGCCCGCCTCGGGGATGTCATTCTGTCCCTGCGGCTCACAGCAGGAGTGATCAGGGGAGAGGGAAATGTTTGTTAGCTTTGCTTCAATTACTATTAGTAATGAAAGCAGTAAACAGCATTACAAAGCCTGTTGTGTACTGTACAACTGTGTGATGCCAAATTCCCTACAGCAGGCACACAGTTTTCCCATGATCAGAAACGAATTGCTGTGGGGGATGTGACATCACCCACATTTCTTGGATGCTAGATAGGATATCCAGTGTACAGGAAAGCTGGGTGATGCCACATTCCCCACACAATAGAGTTACAATATGGATAGCGTGTACCTGCTCAGGGGGTTTAAAAGCACATACATGGAAAAATATGAAAACCCAAAATTATCAGTATTTGTACATTATTAAAATATTTTAGGATGAGTTTTTTTTTACCATGTTACAAACTGATTGATGCACTGTTCTATACACAGACTGCTGCAGACATCCAGGAAGGGAACTGTAGCAGAGAAGCAGGGGCATGAGGTGTACATGTCTGAGAATGAGGGTGGTGCAGGAAGGCCCTAGACTGCAACTGCACTGGATTCTGGGATTTTATGATAGATGAATAAAGAGCCAAAAGAAAAGAAAACAAACACATGAAGGTAGTGGATTACCTCTACTTTCCACCTAAATGCTGTTTATAGTGTTCTCAGACTTCATTAAACTCCCAGATAACCCCTTTAATCATGTTATGATTAAAGACACTAGTCTGAAACACGTCAGCATTTTGTGATATTTTTATGGATTCTGCCATGTGATTTTATATGATTACAATATAAGTCATATTTTAGAGTTCTTCTACTGGAGTTGGATGCCAGAGATACATTTTATTCTTTCCCAAATATCTAAGTGACAAATCTGGCTACCTATCATAAAATTCACTACTTGCCCTGTGTACAGTGTAAAACCTGCCCTTCCAGTGTCTTGGAAAGCTGCTGGTTCATCTCCTGAAGGAGCTTTAAACGAAAATTATTTTGGTTGACAGATTGACAATCTGTGAAATAACCACCCCAGGAGCTGGTCACAGCAAGAATAGTTGAGGGTTTCAATAAAGGTTTAGATTACTTAGAACTAAATAATACTAATACTTATGTAGCCGTATAAAATACCTGGATCCAGTCTGATGGCGATTTTGAGATCAGAAATAAAATATTCCTTTAAGGCAGATTGGTTCTTACCTTATGGGCTCCAATGTCTGCATCCCCCTCCTTTCCTCCACATCTTCTCCACCCTTGGTTGAACTTAATGGATATCTGTTTTGTTTTGTTTTTTAACTATATTAACTATGTTACTATATGTAACAAATTAAGGACCTTTACTTACCAGCCATTTTTATTTTAGATGGAAGTTGTACTAAAATTACAATTGGTAATTTACATATACACTACACTATAAACCATAATATCCCCCTCATCTAACTTGTATTCTGATAGTTACTAGAACATTGACATGCATAGAAATATTACTCTACATCCAATCCACGTATTGGTATCTTTCCCTACAGGGACATACAATAAAGATTTCTGTCATAATGGAAATTATCATCCGTTATCGCTGTTGGTCATATTATAGTAAAAATGTGAGATTAGTCCCCCCCCAGCAATCTGATCAAGCTTGGACTGGCTCACAGGGGAGCAGTGTAAACCCCTGTGGTCCCCTGCACAAATGTGGAATTCTGGGCATAAAAAACACACACATGTCCACTCCATTCCATGGCGTTGTCATGCAGGGAAGAGACACCAGGTTAATGTGAAGTGATCTTCAATACTACGGTACTATGGTAATACTATGGTAATAAGAGCTGCCAGCATTTGAGTACATGATAAAACTTGAGTTTATTTTGTCTGGGCATGGCTGGCTTGGAGCGAGAGACAGAGAAGGAGAAAACAAGAGATATGTGCAGTCATGTAGAGTAGCTCTAGGGTGGGCACAAAGAATCAACTCCACTAGTGGGCCCCAAGAATCAATTTCACTGTTGGGCCCCAAGAATCAACTGCACTGGTGGACCCCAAGAGTAAACTCCACTACTGGGCCCTAAGAATCAATTCTATTGCTGGGCCCCAGGCACCCCAGTCTGACACTGGATCTGATTGTACACTGTGCTGCACCCACTGAAAGCACAGTATGAGGACACAGATATGGCATGTGCCCCTTACACTTTACATATTGTAGGATAAGAACCGAGGTCATGAAGGTTTCAAAAGACAAAATTTAGGAACAGTCTTACTGCTTGCGTACACTCATACTAAATGTAGGTGTGATGTCTAACCCTCATATATTCTAGGATATTCACATTATAATCAGTGCTTAATAGGAACCACTCCACAGATTGCACCTCCATAAATTATTATCACTGCTATATAGATGTAGGGCAAACCAGCTTAGATATTCCCATGTCTGCTATGATGTTCCAAGCATAGTCCCAAAAAAACCAAGCCACATGGTAAAGAAATGTGCAAATGGTGCCAACCCACCTCAAACCCCTCCATACTGCTCTTCATTGACATCTGCTCGAAATGATGTTGAATAAAGCAGATGTCAATCAAGAGTGGAGGGAAGAGGTAGCCGCTAATATCACAGAACACTTCAGAGGAAGAGACCACCCAGCAGACACTGAGGGCACGTTTACATGGCACAGACCAAATACCGGTCAGGAAATCCCAATCGGAATTTGGTCTTTTTTTGGCACGCAGGGGGATGGCTTTTGTCCACGGTTTGCGTATTCAAGTCCTCCCCCTTCCCATCCACATGTTCATGTTCCGCCCAAAAAACGGGCAGAAGAATGAACATGTTCTATTTTTTTCGGACCGCTGGCAGTCTAAAAAAATCTTCTGGTGGAAAATCCGTGAGGTGGGGACTGCTGCATGGATTTTCCATATAAGTCTATGAGGGAATGTCGCTTGCAAACAGTCTGAAAAACTGACAAATAACCTTTGGCGTGGGGACAAGACCTTAGTGATTCATTAGCATAGGGCACACCTGCTTTATGGCTGCAAACATGGGGATGTTTGAACTTCATTTCAAGCAGATGTCAATGGTGTAGAGTGGTAGGGAGGCGCTTGGGTGGGTTAACGCCAATGGCACGTTTTATTAGTAGATACTGCTTGCGTGAAAAGCAGATCTTTTTCTTAGGTTTTCTTGGAATACAGCAAATATGGGGATGTTTACATTTGTTTCCCAGCACCTTTTTTAGTGGTGCTTAGAGTTTACGGGGTTGGAATCTGCCGACAGGTTTTCTTTAATATGGTTGAATAAAATGTAATAGCCCGTTTATTCTACAAAGTCAACAGAACCTCCAGTTGCTATAGATTTACCCACGTCTGTGTATTCTGCAGAAGCGCCCCCTACTGACCCTAATGACACAAGGTTCATTCCTCGAAATATGAAATAAATTACATTCAAGGGGTTGTCTTAATAAGATAATGACGATGTCCTGGTAATCAGCTGACTGCTAGAGGTCTTGCTGCTAAAATCACCCGGCTATCAGCTGTTGCTGCCAGCTATAGATCTCCTCTATAGCGGCCTCCGCAGGGGAAATGGAGTATTAGAAGACTGCCATTCATATCAACGGCTGAACATGTATTCAGTGGCTGGTCCAAGTTTGCCCGAGGAGCTGGTTTGCTGGTTTTCCAACAGGATAAATACTTTCTAGGGGTTTTTCATTAGCGTTTTTTCCCTAATTGTTAATGAATGTGGATTATTAGTATCCTGTGTCTGGGGCACCATCAGAGGCCATGATGAGACACAGGTAGAAACAGCAATCACCTGTGTTTTATCTCTCTGTCCACCAAGTCTGTATCTTTACTGAAAGAAGGACGGACACATTAACACATTTTGCACTACACACACAAAAAAGGAATAAAGAATGACTCCATCTTTAACCCCTTTAGGGAGGCAGCATATATGGGTCTCCATGGTAGAACCTTTTTTTTTGCTGTACCCCAAGAGCCATAGCTTTAAATAAATACAATTTTAATTAAAATAAAAGGTTTTTCTGCCATTTTTTTTTTTTGTAACCTGTCTGTGATGTAATGTTGTTATAACTGTATTCTATGGGTCATTACAGCTTGGAAAAACCAGATGTATATTTTAATATGTTAGTATGGTTTATGGAAACTATCAGCCATGGTTACAGAAATTTCAAAAAGAGTGTTTGATTCAACCCTGGGGAGGAATTGCAAATTTAGCTTTTGGTTATTTTTCTCATAGTGTTTATGATTGCTTGTTTATAGGGTGGAGTAAACAGTAGTTTTTGTCATGGCCTAATTGACACCCTGCAATTGTGGAGCCCCCTCCTTCTGTCAAACCCAGTCAATATACACATACATACATGTGTGCGTGTGTCTGCATTTCTCTTTGTGTCATTTATTTTTTACACTTGTGTGGGAGTAGAGCCGTGCTCCTCACACACTCCTATGTCTCAACAACCCGGCTGGCAATCATATGACTGCAAATAATTGTACAAGGAGTGTTTTACACATACTGATAACATATGAACAATACCATTAACCCCATAAAGACTTGCCTCATTTTGGCGATCAGAACACACTATAATTTTTTTTAAGTTAAACATGTTGATGTATGAAGTAGTCCTTTTTTTGCATTTTTGTATATTTTTTTCTCTTTTATTACGTACAAATTGATAAAATTATTGACTAATATGTATGTATATATATATGTGGGGGTGTGTGAGTGTGTATGTGTGTATATGTCTGAGTGCTTATATATATATATATATACAAATTGTTTATACGTTATATACATACACATTGTTTACGTTATTGACTAATATGTATATATATGTGTGTGTGTGTGTATATATATGTGTTTGTATTTAATTTATGTGTAATTTTTTAATATAACAAAAACAATTTTTTTGTATGTTATGTTGTATATATATAATATATATATTTTTAAAATATATATTTAATAAGCACACACTACTGAAAACATCATACCCCCACTCACAAACCCCACACTCATATATCCCAAAAATTAGTCTAATTTAAAAAATTTTGTTTTAATAACATAAAAACAATTTGTTATTTTAAATATATTTTTTATATTAAATTATATTTTTTTTTATATATATATATATATATATATTTTAATTATATATTAAAAGCAACACTATATGATTATACACCCACATATACGTCGATAATTTAAACAATTGAGTTCATGGCATTGTTCATATGTTATCAGTATGTGTAAAACACTCTTTGTACAATTATTTGCAGTCATATGATTGCCACCCCGGGTTGTTGGACGTGGAGGGTGTGAGGACCACTGCCACTCCCACAAAGTGGTAAAAAATAAATGACAAAAAGGAAAAAGGGGTTTTTTCTTCAGACACCCACATTCAGTCAAGCATCTCAGGAACTTCAGAGCAATATAAGGCAGTTTTCAATAAAGCGGCTGAATATTACCATGGGAACCTGAGAGGGCTCCATTCACAGATAGGTCTGGGGACCCTTTTTTATTTTCAGCTTTTTTAACGAAGCCCTAAAAACCCTTTCAAATCAATTTTCAGGGGGAAAAAACTGTGGCCCAGGGAAATAGCAACAGTGTAAATTGGGGAGCCCTATTCGCCACGGAGGGTATGTTTCGGTCAGCATGAGGCAGTGCTCTGATGCCAGTTTCTGCCATCGTATTGTCCTCAGATGCCCTTCATTCTTACTCATTCAGTATGCAGTTCTGTATATTACTCAATGTTATCAAGAGGCAGAATATATAGGCGTGTCTGGAAGCAGGATTCCCCAACTACAACATATTAAGAGGGAACTCCAGTCTATATGAAAATTCTCCTGCAAAATCAGATTCATGTTCTTATCCATCGAGGCAATATGCTACTACTTAAATATTTAACAATCATTTCCAAGTAAGACCTACAGCGCCACCATTAGTACAGTATTGGCATCACTATTGTCAGGGGTCCTAATCAAGCTTTTAAAAAAGAGGCCCTCTGATATGGTGAAAGACGCTGGTGTGGTGCTTTGGGTGGATTTGTGTCTGGAACATCTTTTCTTATAACTCTGTGTTGTGCTGTTCCCCTGTTGTTTCTTCTAAAAATTAATGACTGAATCAGTCATATGGGTGTTATCAACCGGGGGTGTGTCCCTGCATTATCCAATCACTGCCGACAGTGATCTGACAGATTCAGTAATACATTTCTAGAAGGAAAAAATTGAGGGAAAACACAACACAGATTATAAAGGGGAGGCCCAAAAATTGTTACTTCACAGGGAACACAAGGATTTACTAAACCAGACAGGTCAGGAGATGTCACAGGTCTTTTTTTTTCTATGTTTTTTATTAATAGAATTTTTTAATACAAATCAATATAATTCCCTTGGCTCCTGAGCCACTGTATATTCAAAAGAACACTTAAAAAGACAGTGACCTTTCAAGACATGTGTAAGATAGTATATTATGTCCATCTACTTCGGTCACTTGTCGACCATATTATCCAGGATAACTGCTGTTACCGTATGACAAAACATATCACTATTATAATATATAATATATAACCTCTTCCATATTTATCCTATTTAGCAATTAGCTTCTTAGAGTATTATCCGTACTTTCAAGTGTCTGGTCTGTTACCAGAAAAAAAAACATTTACAACACGTCACAAAGGTATAAAGGGAAGGGAGGGAATGGGAGGAGGTTCTTGTTACCTCTAGCCCTGCGAGGAATCCGGCGCACACCTGATAGCCGACCCTTTGATTGACACTGTTCCCCGAAAAAAGTTTTGGTTTTTGTAACGACGGGGTGTGGATCCGCGGACCACCCAAGTGAGATAGCTAAGCCACGCCAGGGAACGGGCTAAGGGAGTCCCGGTTTTCACCAAGCCCGCCGCAAAGCGGGATGAAACTTGCTGCGGCTGAGGCTACTGGGGTCGTCCCCCCTGACTTGTTTGCTTCGATGGGGGCCGGGTGCGCGGGGTACGAGTCTAGCCCCGAGAAGTAGTCGTGGGCAGGCAAAATGTCAGGGCGGGCGGCAATGGTTCGTGGTCAGACGGGCGAAGGTCGGGGCGGCGGCAGAGGTTCGGAGCGAGAAACAGCAAGAGGCGGGTCAGGGGTAAGGGGGGGAATAAAATTGGCCTTTTTTACTAAGGCACGAGGCAACAAGTCCAGAAAGGGAGTGATTGGGGCCGTGACCTTTAAATAGGGGAACCCCCCGGCAATTAGAGAATTATCGGGGCGCGGGGCCCTTTAAATCCCCGAGAACGACGCGCACGCACCCCTTTAGGAAACGGGGCACCCCCGCCTCGGCCCGGGAAGAGGGCGGCGGCACGGAGGGGGGTCGGGTGAGTCCCCGGCAGGAGGGGACCCCCCTCGTCCGCGCCAGCACGGCCCCGACCCCGGGGCGCCCGAGGGGGGGGGCCACGGGTCCCCCGCGGTTCCGGGGCCGAAGAGCGGGACAGGCCATGACAGTACCCCCACCTTAGGTCTCCCCCCTTTTTTTTAGGCTAAAGGGAACTTAGGGATCGATCTCGGTTCAGGATTTTGGGGACCCCCGGGTTCCCGGCCCTTTGGGGGCCAAAACCCCTCCAATTACAAGAAAAATCGCTTACGATCTTCTTTAAATGTCCTTCCCTTCAAAAAATCGGGGGATTCTAGCCCCGGGAGAGGACAGCGCTCCTCTGGGGAACCGTTCAGGACCAGAGGCTTTAGGGGGGGCCCTAAAAGGGGGTTAGGAACCCCGAGAGATGGAGGCAGGCAGAGTTTATAGGACAGGGGTTCATTGTCGCGTATTCGAAGGGTCCCAAAACCGCGGACCCAATTTATAGGGGGGTTTGAGGGTAGTATTTAGAAGGGGCACATTTTACCCCTTTGGGGGAAAGTTGGGGAAGGTCTTCTCCTCTTGTCAGTTTGGGTTTTCATGCGGGTGAAGCCTGGAGAAAAGGCTTGTGGGGTCCTCGCCAAAGGGGCCCGATTCCTGAACCTGGTTGTCCCGGGCGGGAACCTCGGAGGCGGAAGCCAGGGGAGGGGAGGCGCGGGGAGGGCCCCAAGACCACCAGGAAAAGGAAAGGCCAGTTGATCGGAGCCTGATGATTAATGAGAACTGGGCCAAAGGCAGCAATTGGACCGTTGTCCTGACTCCGGACACGAAGTGCCGTAGAATCCCCCCAAGATCGGGTTTTCCCTCTCCCACCTGCCATTTGTCGGGGGATGATATGCAAAGAAAATTTCAGTTTGATTGAAACCCGGGGAACCGGGGCCCACGCCAAAATTTAAGGAAAAATTTGGGACGCCTCGGGGGGGGAACGATGTGGGATGGAAACCATGCACCGAAAGATGTGAGGAAGAAGTGAACCCCCAAATTTGGGGGAAAGCAAAGGGGAGCCCGGGAAGCGCACAAAGTGGGAATCTTTAAAAATGTCATGACCCCCCAGATGCCCGATTTTTCCCGAAGAAGGGGGAAGGGTCCGTGATAAAGCCCCAGCCATGTGTGTCCATGGAGACTCGGGAACAAGAAAGGGGGACTAAGAGACCAGGGGGGCCTGTGGCGAGGGACTTGTTTTGGGCACATGTGGGCGGGAGGAACGAAGTCCTTGACGTCTTGGAGCGGGGTTTGGGCCCCCCAGTAGTGTCGCGAGATGGGGGACGTAGGATTTCCGTACGCCGGGGGCCCGGCCAAAAAAAAACATCCCCCAACCCAGAATCCTCCTCCTGAGCGGGGAACCACTGGGTTTTCTGCCCCGGGGAACTTACGGAGACCACAACCGAAATCAGCCGTTCGGGAAACTTATAAATTTTGCTGTACACCGGTTCCTCCCCCGGTAATGTCAGACGCAGGGGAGAGGGCGTCCGCCTTGACTTTTCTGGGCCCGGGTCGAAGTGTATCTTAAATCAAAGCGCGAAAAAAAAAAGAGACCCCGGCCTGGCGAGGGTTTAAAAACCTGACTGTCGGAGGTTTTGGAGATTCTTATGGTCGTGAAGACGTAAAAAACGGGGCCGCCCCCTCCAACAGATTCCCCACTTTTCCAGGGCCAATTTTAGGGCCCAAACAGTTCCCGGTCTCCAAGGGCGTAATTCGTTCAGCCAGGAGAAGGGTCTTTAAAAAAAAAAAAACCATGTGACGGTCTTGCCTTTAGGGCCCCTTCTGGGTCGGGACCCCCGGCTCCCCGGAAGAGGCACCACCCGGGCTGAGGGTCTCTCTGGACCCGGCCGGGCCCAAAAATAGGTGCGGGGGAGAACGCTTTCTTCAGTGGGGAAAATGCTTTTTTTCGCCCGGGGGCCAACATTGGGGTTTTAGCA
Source organism: Phyllomedusa bahiana (assembly GCA_025379985.1). NCBI lineage: Eukaryota > Metazoa > Chordata > Amphibia > Anura > Hylidae > Phyllomedusa > Phyllomedusa bahiana. The sequence goes on from JAODAL010010254.1 coordinate 89,453, forward strand.
TTCTTACGGGGAGAGCCACGATGGAGCCCCAGCGTAGAGAAGTGGGGAATGAACTGCCGGTAATTGGAAAATCCTAAGACGCTTTGAACGCCCGGAGACCGACAGGCGGGGCCACTGCTGGAATGCGGAGAGTTAGGGGGGCCATCTTGACCTCGACGGAAACTATGTACCCAAGAAAAGGAAGCTGGCCTGGGAACCGACACTTCTCCACTTGGACAATTAAATCCCCCGCAGGCGTTGCGGGACCGGCTATTTGTACCCGAGGGGGTTGGATGTCGGGGGAAAAAAAGGGATGTCGTCCAAGATACAATACGGGGTCAGAAGTCCCGAAACATCGTTGCGAACTCCTGAAATACGGCGGGGCTTGCATAGCCCGAAGGGGATCAAGATACTCAAAATCTCCGCCCGTTGTTGAAACCATTTTTCCCCCTCATCCCCTTTGCGTATTCTATGGGTTATAGGGTTCTCTAGGGCCAATTTTGGGAAAGACCTTGGGTCCCCGAGGCGATAAATAGCTCAAGATCAGGGGGAAAAGGGGGGCCCATTCTTTCCCGTGATTTGTTTAGCCCTCTTTGCAATACACGGCGAATGAACCGTTTTTTTTCTGAACGAAGAAGAAACCGCCCCCGGGGCGAGGAGGACCTTTCATATAAAACCCTTTTACAAATTCTCCTATAAGCCGACATGGCCGGGTCTCGGGGACAGACAAGGGGAAAAACCCCACCCAGGGGAAAAGGGTTTCCCGGGGGGGAGGTCGATGGGCGTCATACGGCCGATGGGGTGGGACTTCTCAGCCTGTTTCTCCAGAATAAATCTCCAAAATCCTGGTACTCTCTGCAGACCTGTAGAGACTTTAGACCCGGAGAGGAAGATGGGCACCGGGCGTGGTGGCCACCAAACAGAGATCCTGGCACTCCGTTCCCCAACGCAGGACTTCGCCCGTTTCCAATCAAGCGCAGGGGGTGACTTGCAGCCAGGGCGCCCCCCCAACAGGATCGCCGAAAGCGCAGGCAGGACGGAAGAGATCTTCCCCGTGTGTAGGGCCCCTACAAGAAAGGGGCACCGCCAAAAGATGAACAGAAGGAGTCCGAAAGCTCCCCCTGAAAGGGGTGAATAAGCAAGGGCTTTTCCGCGGTTTTCGGCAAGCGATAGCGTGACACCAGGGGGGCGGAATAAAGTTCCCCGGAGCCGGATCCGGGGAAGGGAGGGGAACCCAACAATCCGCATCCGTCGTTACCTGGACTGGGAACAACCCGTGGGAGGAAGAAAACTGAGCACCTAGGGACCCTCTCCACGCCACCTAGGTGCCCAGCGTTTCCCGACCGCTGGGACGGCGCGGCTCTCCTACGGGAAAGGTGACTGGGGCCCGTAAGACAAAGGTTCTCCATCCGGCGGCGGGGCCGCTCCTCCTCCGACAAGGGGCCCTCCACCTATGGGTTCCCGGGGGCACTGTGTAGGAGGCAGCGGAGGCCCTTTGGAAACGGGGGCCAAAAGAGGTAGCGGCCAGCTGTGCCGGGGAAAACCCCTCCGGGGGCTCCTGCTGTCTTCCGGAAACGCCGCTATCGGGGTTGGGGCCCTGGTAAGTTCGCACAAAAAAAGAGGAGGTCTCTTTCGCAAGTGTGTTTTTACTTGCTCGACGGGCCCTTTTTGAAAAGTGGGGCAGAGGCCCGTCATTTCCCCGACAGCTCCGGGGGCTAGGGTGCGGAACTGGACCGCATTCCCCACGGGGATCCCCCTTGGCGTAGGTTTAGTAGGCTGTTCCGCGGAAGATGCTCGCGCAGGCCCCCAAAATCTGCGGAATTCAGTGGGAAACCTGTAGGGGCTCAGTCACAGGGGATTCCGGCCAAAGAGGTGTCGCCCAGGGGCCCGGGCTTTTCCGATAGGGGCTCACCACGAACGCCACCTTCGCCCCCTTTTGGGGAAAAGATCGGCCACAGCTCCCCGTCAGGGGCACTGCGAATAAAGCCTCTGCAGAGCTTCGAGCCCCCCAAACTTTGGGGGTAGAGGGAAAACGAAGCTTTGGGCCCCATTTTTCCAGCGGGCGGCAGGAGGAGATGGAACCCCCGGCGAAGAGGCAGGTTGCGCGCGGGGGGGCCAGGAATTTGGGGCATCATGGCGGGAAACTACCCCAAATTTCTGTGCTTGTTGCGCGTCGCTGCGACTGTTGGGCCCCAAAAAATGTTCGTGAATCCACTAACTGGCAGGGGGGGACCTTGGCCGGGGACCATGGCTGGATCTAACTGTAACGGGGGGTAGTGGATCCACTGGACCACCGCAAGCGATGATTTAAGCCACGCCAGGGGGAAAAGAACTAAGTAGCCCCCCGGGTTTTTACCAAGCCCCGCCCCAAAGCGGGGTGGACTTGCGCGGCGTGAGGCTATAGGTCGTTCCCCCCCGACGGACTTGCTTGGGGATGGGGGCCGAGGGCACGTGGTACAGAGTCGAGTCCGAGAATGTAATCGGGGCACAGAATGTCAGGGCAAAGGCGGCAATGGCGTGGGCTAACAAGCAGGAAGGTCAGGGCACGGGGGAGGTTTGGAGTCAAGAAAGATAGAAAGGTCTGGTACAGGTAGGGGGGAGAATACACTTAGGAAAACCTTTTACTAAGGCACGAGGGGAACATAGGTCCAGCAAGGAGTGAGTGGACCGGACCTTAAATAGGGGGGCCCCAGCAATTACCAATTATCGGGGGGTGGCCCTTTAAAACCCCCAGAACGAGGCACCGCGCCTTAGAAACGGGGGCCGCGCCCGGCCGGGGAGAGGGGCGCGGAGGCACGGGGGCAGGGCAGGTGAGTCCCCGGCAGGGCGGACCCCCCGGGTCGCCCGCGGGCCCGCGGCGGGACCGACCCCGGTGGGCCCCGGGGGGGGGGTTTTGGGGGCCCGCAGGCCGAGGGGCGGGGAGGCTGCGACAGTTTTATTGAATTAGTGAGACACCTTGTCCTTGATTTTCCATATAATATGTCGTAAATTCAAAGCGTTTTTTTTATTTTTGTTTTAATGTGAGTTGGAAGAAGTGCAATAAAGCTGTTCCACGTTTGGAAGAACTGTTTGGTCTGTCCTTTCCCCTTTTTAGCGCTGTCTCAACCAATCCTTCTAAATATATTTTATATTTCTCCCAAAAAAGGGCATGGTCGGTGGACTGGGTCAAAAACCAACACTGGGAAAGGGGTCCCCCACTGCGGGGACTACACAAAGCGTTTTTGGGGTTTTGGGAAAAGATCATAGTTCCCCGGGGGGACGCCAAAGGGGCCCATGTTTTAGAAAGCGGAGGAATTAGGAGATTTTTTAATTTCAAAGCTCTGTTTTGGGACCCAGAAGGATTTTAAAATTGGCCCTCCCCACACAAAGTAGCCGGGCCATGAGGGGGGGTTAACGTTAAGGGTATTCACAGGCATAATTTCGGTGTGTACTGTACCCCCGCAAATTACGGGGGTGTTTGGGAGCCGCCCCCTAGACTGCATAACCGCGGCCAAAATAAATGACAGTAATTATCTCCCCGCGCGTACCAAAACGATTGTATTGTACAAGCGGGGAAGGGGGGCGTAATCCTGTTTTCCTATGAAACTATGGATTCCATAATTTGGGGCGCAAAAATCGTATAAGAGACAGACGGCACGAAATACGTGGCGAAATGCGCCCCATAATTAGCCGTGTGAACATACCCTAAGCAAGAGTGGTTATATAAGTGTCCCATTAAAAGACCTCTGTGAGGAGATATGTATGCTTGGTGTACAATTTTGAAGGCCATCTCCCAGTACATCATGGCCGGTAAGTATTTGGTTGCTTGTATTTGTAAGTGATTTTGTCAGGGTGTCTGCTGTTATGGAGTTTAGTTGCGTAGTCCAGCGAGTGATGCCCATCTGTGGAATAATCAAGAGGCAATATTAACAGGTTATAAAATTTTGGAATGAGAAGTTTTGTTTTTCGAGAGGATTCTGTGATTTGTAAAAAAAGGGTCGTCCCAGTCTTTATCAGTCATATGTCTTAGAACCTTATGTAAGTAGCTACAGGCCTGTAAATAGTGGACTTGATTATTTACTATCCCACATGTCCTTTTTAAAGGATAAGGACACCTTTGAGGGCGTTTTTACTTCAATGAATGTATTTTGTGATTTACTTTGATGATACCCAGTGGCGTAACTACCGGGGTAGCAGGGGTAGCAGTTGCTACGGGGCCCCTGCGCTTAGGGGGGCCCCGGGGCAGCTGCTACCGCATCCGCTACCCCGGTAATGCAGCACCTGGGCCCGCAGGCAGTGAACTTAACAGTTCACTGCGGCGGGCGGGGAGCTGCGGGGCCCGGCGCATACTCCCTCTGAACGCGTTCAGAGGCAGCGCTGCTCGGTACTTTCCCTGTCGGCGCTCTGTGGTCACGTGGGCGCGCGCGGTGACGTCACATCACCGCGCCGCCCATGCTGAGCGCAGAGGCTGCAGGGAGAGCAGCAGAGTGGAGCGAGCGGCGCATCGGGGGAGCGTGGACCGAGGTGAGTAAGGGATTTCTTATTTTACCAACCCCATATGCCTGCCTGTACCCCATTGCCTGCCTATACCCCCCATTATGCCTGCCTATAGCCCCCATATGCCTGCCTATAGCCCCCCAATGCCTACCTATACCCACCATAATGCCTGCCTATAGCCCCCATATGCCTACCTATACCCCCCATATGCCTGCCTATACCCCCCATATGCCTGCCTGTACCCCCATATGCCTGCCTATAGCCCCCATATGCCTGCCTATACCCCCCATATGCTGCCTATAGCCCCCCTATGCTGCTATAGCCCCCATATGCCTGCCATACCCCCATATGCCTGCCTATATCCCCCATATGCCTGCCTATAGCCCCCCATATACCTACCTATACCCCCCCATATACCGACCTATAGCCCCCCATATACATACCTATACCCCCCATATGCCTGCCTATACCCCCATATGCCTGCCTATACCCCCCATATGCCTGCCTATAGCCCCCATATGCCTGCCTATACCCCATGTGCCTGCCTATACCCCCATGTGCCTGCCTATAGCCCCCATATGCCTGCCTATAACCCCAATGCCTGCCTATACCCCCCATATGCCTGCCTATACCCCCATATGCCTGCCTATAGCCCCCATATGCCTGCCTATAGCCCCCATATGCTGCCTATAGCCCCCATATGCCTGCCTATAGCCCCCCATATGTCCTGCCTTAGCCCTATGCTGCTATACCCACCATATGCCTGCCTATAGCCCCCATATGCCTGCCTGCCTATACAGCCCCCTATATGCCTGCCTGTATACCCCCACAAGCCTGCCTGTCTACTTATATGGGGCCCCTTTAGCTACCTAAACCCTACCTATATGGCCCCTATAGCCCACCTAACCCCTGTCTACCTGTATGGCTCCCTATAGTTACCTAAACCCTGCCTGCCTATATGGGCACTATTGGCTACCTAAACCTTGCCTATTTGGGGCCCCATATATCCTATCTAAACCCTGCCTGCCTAAATGCACCCCATATAGCCAGAGGGGCAGGTGCTGGAAAAGTCAGGATTCTAAGATATTTGTGTCTTAATCTACAGGAACAAGTGGTCGGGAGACGTCATCATGATGGCGGACTGGACCGGATGCAGAACAATGGGGAAAGTCAACGACTTATCAGAGAAACGTCACCTGTGAGTCACAAGATGTAACTGCACTGTTATCACTTATATGTCTGCAGAGCCTGTGTACACTGGTGTCTACCACTATATGGTCACTGTATGGTGGTTATATACAGTCTACAGAGCCTGTGTACACTAGTATATACCACTTTATGGTCACTATATTATTATATTATTATATATTTATTAGACAGTATTGGTCTTTGTGTACTGATCAGTAATAGTGTAGGGTATTATTCAGTCACTATGTGGTGGTAATTTGTGGTCGTGTTCTGGGTATAATCAGGTCCTTATGTAATAGCGTTATTGGTAATGCTGGTCTTAGTATAGTGGGATTTGATTGGTAGCAGTATGATGGTGAGATGTATGGTGAGGTATTTGCCCCTTGTATTATCTTACATTATCTATACGGCATGTCCTGGTACATGGTCGTGGTCAGGGAGGGGGGGGGGGGGGGGGGGCCCTATCCAAAAGTTTGCTATGGGGCCCTGGCTTCTCTAGTTACGCCCCTGATGATACCTGAGCTTAGATGAGCTCTCAGATGAATTTACAAGTAGACAAATCTCCAAGAGGTGCACGTATGAGCAAAAGAGAGACCGCTCCACACACCCCTATACCTTGCCACTACCAGACGTTACTGGTAAGAGCCGTCCGGCTGAAAACGTTCTGATTGCTCTGGCTCTCTCTGTTTTGCTCATAATTGCAGCTTTTGGAGATTTGTCTACTTGTAAATACATTTTTCACCCTTGCATAAAATCTGTGGGGTGCTGTGGATTTATCTAAAGACTGTTACCAGGATTGCTTATCCTTCCACAAGCACCCCAGTTACATCGCTACAACCTAGGTGTGCGACATCCTTCCTTGCTTGAGCTCTCAGAAGAAGGCCGCAGTGTTTGGAGATTGAGCTGTCGGGTAAAGTTTCACTGCAGCTTCTGCAGCTTGCTAAGGGCATGTCCCCACTGCACGGGTTTTCGGCCGTTTTTTCAGCCGGTTTGCGGTTTTTCAGACCGCCTGAAAAACCGGCCGAAAATGAGCACAATGGTGCTCTATGGAAAACCCGTGCAGCAGTTCACACTGCATGGGTTTTCCGCCCGGCAGTTTTGTCGCCGGCGGACCGGCAACAAAACATTGAACATGCACAATCTTCGGTCCAGGATGGCCGCAAAACCGGACAAATACCGGCCGGCAAACCGGCCGGTATTTGTCCACTGCCGTGTAAACGGCCCCTAACTGTTACATGAGAGATGCAGAGCCAAAACGGTTCAACATTAAAAAAGTAGTGGAAAAAGAAGTTCAATTATACATTATTATAAAATATGTTAATATAATAACAGAATCAATGTCTATTATCTTTCTGAGGTTAGAGAGGAGTGCAGGAGATTGCCCTTTCAAGATAAGAAAAATTCAAAAAATATGTTTAATTTAAGAGCGGGGCCGGACGTGGGGCGCAGCCCTGGAGGTAGGCCCCACATGACCTGGCGCGCCGGCTCCTGGCAGAAGTAAGGGAAAGTTGGCGCGCGGCGCTTGACGCGCGGCGCGCAGCGTGCAGTGCGTGACGTGCGCCGGGTGACGCGCACGTCCCTCTTTTTGTTGTGGCAAGAGGTGCTGGGCTTGGAAAGGTTTAAGGTGCTGGCTAGTGTGTAGTTACGTTAGGTTACTGGTGTCGCAGTGGCTGGCGGGATGGGGGTCCTTGGAGTCAGTGAATATTGGTGGGGGAGTCAGGTTTCAGCTTGGCTCCTAATTGGAATTGACCGGTCTGGCGAAGGTTTCGGGCTCCACAGGGCATGGTCCTTGGGAGCAGGGGAACAATGGTGAGCCACTTGAGGTGGTTTTGGTACCCTTGGGCTTGGTGTGATGGCTGAGGGTAAGCTACTGTTTGGATACATCCAATCTATGTCTCAGAGTCATTATTGGGGAGACATGGTGGGTGAGATGGTCCGGCAGAGATAGGCGCTGCACAGGGTCATGTGAAAGTCATAATAGCAATTCATATCCTATCTGGACACCGGAAATGTATTCCAGTTGATTTCTATGGAAGCTGGGGGACACTACACTACATCTCCCCAAAAGGTTGTTAGCTATCTTCTCCAATTCAATCAACCTAATTGTGCAGCAATAATATTAAGGAATGTATTACTGGATAAAAAGGAACATTTTGTATTTAAGACAGTTGTGATACAATCCATAAGATCACTGTAGTGACAGCCATGTTAGTCACCCAGCTTTCCCAGACACAGATTCAACAAAATACATGCTTGCAATCCACATCAGACATCTGTTACCCAGAGGTCAGTGACCTCCAGGATGTGGACAGGTCCTATGCCAGCATGTCTGCTTCTGACTGTGTGGTGAGAAAATCTCACTCTTCTAGTTCCAAGGTATGCATACCCTGAATCGAGGTATGAGTCCATGTGTTCTTAATGGGGAAAGAATTAAAGGGGTTGTCTCACTACATCGATTCAAGGTATGCACATAGCCCAGTTCAGGTGTTAGACATGGCTGTACAAATTCTATTATCAATGTTAATAGCCAAGGGATTTCTCCACTATAACAATTTTGTTACAGCTTTGTTGGTACTGTAGGGGTTAATTAAGGAAATGGTGGGAGCGTAAACCTGCATGCTAGGGATAAGCTGAATGTCACCTTCCACCTGGAGGCCATGGAGCCTAAACAAGTGCTATGACCAGAAGATTGGTGTAACCAGTTAATGAGTTGACTAGATAAAAAGGAGAATAGAATTGTTCCAGTGTGATGGTAATCTGACTGCAAGTCACTGGCTATTCATGGCAGTATGATAACAGGAAAGAGGCTCCCAGCGAATAACAATGCACTAATAATCCCTAAACTAAGAGGACATTGTAGTAACAGCTGCCCCCTTGCTAGAAGGGGAGAGCCCTGCATAGGGCAGCACATTCATTAGGCCAGAGAGAATCTGGGAGCTGATAGTAGTCAACTTGTTAAAAGCTACAGCAATATAAGAATGTCCACATGGTGTATTTGCGGGGGCGTAATCACGCCGGAATATGCTGGAAGTACACCCTGCAAATATGGTGAAATCATAGCTTGCGAGCCGGGGATAGTGAAAGTCAATGGGAGCGCCGTTGAAAGAAAACACTGGCCAGCGCGTGCTTTCAAATAGCTGCCGTATAGCGGTGCGAACAGGTATGTGCTGCTATACACCGTGTGAACCTACCTGAAGGAAGATATTGGATGAGATTAAACAGGCAGATGTTCTGTTTATGGTTTTAGGAGAGCTAGGTAGCAAAAAAGTTTGGAATATTTCAAATGGTTCCTTAACCCCTTAAGGACCTGGCGTTTTTTTTGGGTGACACGTTCGTTTTTCCCTCCTCGCCTTCTGAAAGCCATAACTTCTTTATTTTTCCACCTATATAGACACATGAGGGCTTTTATTTTGCGGGACAAGATGTACTTTCTAATGGTGTTATTCACTATACTATAGATTATACTGGGAAACCGCAAAAAATTCCAAGTGGGACAAATTGTGAAAAAAAATGTATTTTCGCCATGTTTGCGGGGGTTTTGCTTTTACGGCGTTCAATCTTCGGTAAATATAATGTGTTATCTGTATTCTTCAGGTTGTAACGCATCCGGCAATACCAAACATGTAGGGTTTCCGTTATGTTTTGGTACCGTAAAAAAATTCCAAACATTTTCTATTTTTGAAATTTGCGCCACGGCGCCATTTTGTGCGACCAATAACTTTTTTGTACTAAACCTACGGACGTCAGTGAGGGGGCATTTTTTGCGGGCTGAAGTGTACTTTTTATCGCTAGCAGTTTGGAATGCATGCGACTTTTTTGATCATTTTTATTCCATTTTTTGAGTGACGTAAAATGACCAAAAAAACGCAATTTTGGCGTTTGGAATATTTTTTCTTCTACGGTGTTTCAGCGTACGGGATAAATTATGTTATATTTTTATAGATCGGACTTTTTCGAGCGGCGGCGATATCATATATGTGTAACTTTTTTATTATTCTTATGATTTTCTTTGTAAAATGGGGAAAGGGGGGTGATTTGAACTTTTAATAATTTTTTTTTTTGCACTTTAAACTTTATTTATTTATTTTTTTTTTACTGTAACATTGAGGCCACCTGTGGTACTTGACCACTAGGTAGCGCGATTGTTATTACAACCTAATGCATTGCATAGGCAATGCATTAGGGTGTACAAAGATGGCGGTTTCCCCACTTCCTGTCTGCGGACGGAAGTGGGGCAAACCGGCCAGGGTAAGTGACGGGAGCCTTCCCAAGGCTCCCCACCACAATGCCCGGTGATCGGATCGGCGCAACATAGCTGCGCTTATGCCGATCACCGCACCGATCGGGTGCGCGCACCGATCGGCGTTAATTCAACGCCGCGGCCATCTTTGCCGCGGCACCTGATGGGTAAAACAGCGCCAGCGGCGGAGCCACCCGCCGGCGCTGTACTACTGCCGGGTGTTAGCGGCGATTTGCCGCTAACACCCGGCGGCTGTGCGGGGGGGTCGCGGAGCGATCCCCTGCAAAGCCCCTTAGCGGCCCTGGGACGTACTGATACCCCAAGGTCTTTAAGGGGGTTAAAGGGAATGTGTCATCAAAAAATGACTTATTGTTTAACTCACATTTTTATGTTAAACACATTTTTTTAGGAATTGTTGGTGTTTTTTTTTAAATTTTCCAGATAACTTAATATTTTTTAATGATTCTGAAGTCCTGCAGTTTTCACTTTGGGCCCACTAAGCCTAAACAATAGTTGACATTTCCGTTCTGTTTAGAGAGCTTTTCAGCAGTGAGTCATTATCATAAAAGCAGGATTACACTGAAAGGGTTTGACAACAATGTGTCAGAATAACACAGAATCCACCAGTCACAAGAGGAGATATCACAGCTCCCCCTCTCCCTCTCTTCACAGTAAAAAACTCTCCTATAGAAGTCTATGGGACAGAAACTGTTTTAAAAGAACCCTTTATGGCATGAAGCTGCTGTAAAGTATCTCTCTGACTGCTGTTAAAGCAGTGCAAGCAAGAATGTCTTCCCCCACAATCATGTATAGACGACCGAATAGATAAATCTACAATCAGGAAATAAAAACGACTGAGAGGAAAAGCATATGGATCAGGGGCTTGATTTAATAAGTAAAAAAAAAATTGGCGACATATTCCCTTTAACCATACACTAATGCAGTGTGGGACGGAGGTGCTGGGGGCCCACTAGTGGAGTTGTTGCTTGCGGCCCACCAGTGGAATTGATTCTGCGGACCCACCAGTGGAGTTGATTCTTGAACCTTACCAGTGGAGTTGACTTTTGGGAACCACCAGTGGATTTGACTTTTGGGGAACCGTGGGTTGGACTTTGGGAAACCACCAGTGGAGTTACTTTTGGGAAACCCCCAGTGGGTTGACTTTTGGAAACCACCAGGGGAGTTGATTTTGGGAAACCACAGTGGATTGATTCTTGGGAAAACCAGGGGGATTTTGATTCTTGAATTTTACAGGGGAATTGTTTTGGGAACCCCATGGATTGATTTGGGAAAACCCCAGGGGGTTTGATCTTGGAAACCACCAGTGGAGTTGACTCTTGCTTTTACGTCCAGGAAAGGTTCAAGAATCAACTTACGGGGGGTTTCCAAGAGTCACTCCACTGGGGGTTTTCCAGAGAAAACTAAACCCAAAGGGGAGTTGTTTTTGAACTTCCCAGGCTTTAAATTTTTGGGGAAACGTGGAGTTGATCGGGGAAACCCCATGTTGATTTTGGAAACATCAGTGGAGTTGATTATTAGTGCTACATCTATGAATTCGCATGCGTCATTTTGTAAATGGCACCGGGCACACCAGTTCAAAATAGATACTGAGGAGTGTATAATACAACAGTATGATTGAAAGTGTTATGTGCCAAGCATAACACTTAAAATTGGCGCATAGAGTGTTATGCTCCAAACTTTGTATGGTAGTTTCGCACCACACTTTGGCGCATTAAAATGTGCCGTCAGGTGCACATTGCACCAAGTTTGGCCGTACACCAGTTCATACATCTATAGAACTGACAATATATGGCCAAAAAATGGCGAAGGCGAATTCATAGATGTCGTCCTTAGGATCCACCCTACAGCTACTTCACACGACCCTTGCACTCTGCTTTTTGCTTTCTGACTCTCTTCTCTTCCTTCTCCCTGAAAAGCAGCCCAGATCTGCTATGTGCAGAATCCCCTCATGCCCAGGTTCCCATTATACCCAGAGGCCTACTGAGGGTTTCCCCTGCTCCCCAATAGGCCAGTCTGAGCCTGCACTTATTTTTATGAGATTGCAGGTGGATGATAAATTGCCTAGTTGTGCACAGTATCAGATGGGCATAGAATAAGTGATCATAGTCTGAGGGTTATGCAGGCAGGGGGCCATACACAGACTCAGACTGTCCCATAGGAAAGCAGAGGAAACCTGTGGTGGGCCCCTGAGCATGGTATCCCCCTGGGCTTGGTGAGCCTGCCGCTGCTTTTCAGAGAGAAAGGCAGAAAGCAAGTGACATACCGCAAGGATCATGTGCCGTTATGTAGGGTTGGACCCAAGGAGCCCAGTCTGACACAGGCCATAAACCTTAGATAGCTGTGGTCCGAATGTTTGTTTTGACCAACACATATTTCTCCTGACCTCCCTTCCTGATACACATGCCCCCTCCACTCACTGAAGAGTCCAGGTGTTCTTAATGGCGAAAGAATTGATAGGGTTGTCTCACTACATCGATTCATCTTACCTCAGTCCTGTTTTCTCAGTTTAATTTTTGACTACAGGGGCGTGTTTACTGGCTTTCCTGACTACTACTGGACTGCTGTGATGAGCTGCTGAGGATAACAGGTCTGTAGCTATGGCGACCAGTGCTAGCAGCATATCAGGAGAGATTGAACAGTTCTGTGGCTATAGCGACCTGAGGAGCTGATGCAGCCCATACAAGAGGGGATATCTAAGAATAGGTAGGACACTGTTAATGGACAAATATTGCAAAGTGACTTGTTTTTGCAAGATCTTTAACATGAAAAGCCATCCTTGTAGTGAGACAACCCCTTTAAGTAGCTCTCAGCGTGTTTCCTGGCATAACAATGGATCGGTATGCTGAAATCTGACATGGCTTCTCCTTCTTTCTCTATCCAGTAATCACACATAGGCTCATATATTCATAAAGTGCTTTTAATTTGTTATTGTTTAACCCCTTAACGACCGCCCGCCGACTTTATACGTCAGCTGGTGCGGGTCGTTCGTCTGCAGCGACGTCTTTAGACGTCGCTGCAGACTTCGGGGTTTGCGGCGCCCGGCGCCGCAATTGCGCTGGGATTGGGGCTGTAACTACACAGCCCCGATCCAGAGCATCCCCTGCGAGCACCGGGTAGTGGCGGAAACCTCCGCTCCCAGTGCTTTAACCCTTTGATTGCGGCGGCGCGTTACTGCAGCGCAATCAAAGGGTTCCCCTGCTCTGTCGGGTGATCGGATCACCCGGTCACCCGACCCGGCCCGGGGGAAAGGTGCACAGTCAGCTCTGGGGACCTAGCGTGGCCCCCGAGCTGTCCTTGTGTAAGAAGCCGTGACCTGGGGAACACTGTGTGTGTCCAATCACTGCCTGTGTCAGACTGGAACACAGATTAGAATTATTAGCATATCTGAATATGCTAAAAAACATTCCCCTAATTGTAAAACATTTTTTTTAAATTTTAAAAAATTTTCCCCCTTCATGGGAGTAAAAAAAAAAAAATAAAAAAAAAACATAAAAATTTTTAAAAAAATTTTAAAAAAAAAAAAATTAATGAAATAAAAAAAAAATTTTTTAATAAAAAAAAAATTTGGGTGCAAAAATTTAAAACCCAAAAAAAAAAACCTAAACATATTAGGTATCCACATGCCCGTAATACCCTGAAAAATTTTAAACTAACAAGTTTTTTAAAAGTGTAAAATTTTGTGAATGGTGAAAAAAAAAAAAAAAAAAAAAATACTGAAATTATTTGTAAGTAAATTTAAAACCCCCAAAAAAATTACAACTTGTCTCGAAAAAAATTGGGGCCCCTCACCCCCAACTGGTCATTTAAAAAAAAAAATGTTACAAAAAGGTTTAAACACAAAAGGAAGGGAAAAAAAATAAAAAAAGGGTTTTGGTCATTAACTACTTTTCAGGTGTTTTTGGCTTAAGGGCATGTCCCCCCGGGACGGGTTTTTCGGGCCGGTTTTTTTAGCCGGTTTTTCGGTTTTTTTTGGGGCCCCCTGAAAAACCCGGCCCAAAACGAAACACAATTGTGCTCTTTTGGGAAAAACCCGTGCAGCCTCCCCAATGCACAGGTTTTGGTCGGAAAGGGTTTTTCCCCCGGCGGTCCCCCAGGAACATTGTCGAAGCACAATTTTTCCCCTCCCTTTTTCCCCACGGAAGATGTGCTTCTCAAAAGGGAGGGGGAGGGTGTTTTTCCCCCATCACGGAGAAAAAACCCCCGCCCCCCCCCCCGCGGGGCCCGGGGGGGACGGGGCCCCAAAAAAAAGGAAAAAATAGGTCGGGATTGTCCCCGTGCAGTGGGAAACGGCCCCTAAGGGGGGTTTAAAAAACAAAATACTCTTGGGGCACAATCAAAAACCAAGTATCAGATTAGAAACCCGCTCATTTTTCACCAGGGCCAAACATTGGGCTTTTTTCCCATCACATAGCGTCCATGACTTGGGTTTTTCAAAGGGCCCTTTGGGAAAGGCTACAGAGCTGCCATCACATCTGGCAATGCATCAAGCAGCCATGGGTATTTCCCAAAGCCCTACTTTTTTTTTTCTCGAGCATTAAAGTCTTAAAAAAGTGGTTTGGGCCCTTTGGGTGCTAAAAAAAGAGCTCCTTCTATCCCCTCAGCATCTGCTGTTGGGGAAAGTTGCCCCCATAAACATTAGTGTTTAGCTTGGCTGCTGTTCATGTACTGTGTACAGGCACTTTAAGACTAGGGTAACACAGTATATATCATTAAAATGCATATTTTATGCATCATAAAACATACCTACACTGTCCCACTGGATGACACTAATCCATGTCCTACACTGGGTGAAATCCAAATGAAAAAGAAGTAAAATACATGTCAAACCCGAGGGTGTCCTTTGGATGTATGCAGCGTATTACATGGTGTATTTTTCCGTAGCAAAAATCAACGGTGTGAAGCTAGTCATAGGGTAAGTTTACACAATGAATTTTAAAGAGCAATTCAATATGGATTCCACATTGTTTTTCTCATTAAAGCAATCCGTGCAATCCAACGGCTGTTCATTGGAATGGCCAGGGAATGCTGTAGTTCACGTTGGATTTTAAATCTGTGGTGCGGAAAATAAGAATGGACATTATTATTATTATTTATTTTTGAGCGTCCTTGGTTCCAGGGCGCTGTACATTCCGGTTTCATACATAATATAGGTCAAACAAGTACAAAGGTGACAAATTAATAACTAACAACTAGTACAGTAGTAGAGAGTTCCCTGCCCGTGAGGGCTTACACTCTACAAGGAAGGTGGAAGAGACAGAAGGTAAGTGGTGGACATGTTTGTGGAGGGTGTAGTGGCAACGCGGTTAATGTTGGTCATAGGCAATCCTGAAGAGATGGGTTTTCAGGTTACGTTTGAGGCTAGTGAGAGTAAGGGAGAGTCTAATGTGTTGGGGCAGTAAGTTCCAGAGTGTGGGTGAAGCACGGGAGAAGTCTTGGAGACGGTTATGTGAGGAGCTGACACAGGGAGAGCAGAGAAGAAGGTCCTGTGAGGAGCGGAGATTGCGTGAGGGGATACAGAGATGTATGGAGGGGAGAGGTCATGGAGAGCCTTGTAGGTCAAGGTTACTAACTTGAACTGGATGCGCTGGGCAATGGGAAGCCAGTGAAGGGATTGGCAAAGGGGAGAGGCGGAGGAGTAGTGAGGAGAGAGGTGAATCAGACGAGCGACAGAGTTAAGGATGGTTTGGAGGGGAGCAAGAGTGCTAGATGGGAGGCCACAGAGAAGTATGTTGCAATAGTCTATGTCAATTATTTTGAGTGGATCCTCATCAGATTCTGCTCCAGTAGTAGTGATGTGGCTAACCCGCGTCCAAATCAGAGGTAATTACCACCTCTCTAAGGTAAAAATCCTCAGCTCGGATTTCTGCAGAGGGTTACATGTCAGTCTTGCTGGTAGGATAAAGTCTGATGTGTGAACATACCCTATCTCAGCTTCTTTGTTGTGTCTTTATGCTATATGATCAGCATTTCCCGTCCACAGGGTGGCTTTTATCTGATGTGAATGATCAACTTTCAAGAAAAGAAAGGAGATGGCAGACTTAAGAGCCCGATACTAAAACCAGGTGGACCGAACCTGCCGATTACTGTGGGATCAGCCGAGACATATCAACTTTTTCTCTATGGCAGATGTCAGGAGAAAGAAGGATTGTGCAGGGTAGATTTCACATTTGACTTTCCAAACAATATGGAAAAAAAACAGGATTCAAATGCGTCTCATCAAATAAAATTATACCTAGTTTAAAACTGATAATTTGATATGCATTAAAAATATAAACAACTGCCATTTACATCATGTGAACTGATATCTTGCACTTTGTGCATCTTTTGCAACCACTCACCTGATGACTTTTCACTAAAGGGGAAAAGTGTTGGACTTGGATTTTAGGTTATAACAGGGTGAGATAGGGTGAGTTCATTGGTGGGGCCGCACTTTTCGGAGCGATTGCCCTGCTTTTAGGGTTGTACTAGCTTGTATCTAGGGTCTCCTTACTCTTCCCTATTTATCTCTTACACAGCTTTCGTGGAGGATCTTTTTTCATAAGGATGGTGGACCCAAATTTATCATATGACCTTACCAAGTGTGAGTTAGATCCATAGTTATATATAGCTTTTGAATAAGTTGTATTATTGCCTCTTATAACTTGTACATTTATAGATACTGATCTAAGCTAACTAGGGAGTTGTTTACATATTTCTAATACATATCAATAAATTATTAGTTTTAAACTAGGTAGATCTGATATTAACTGAGCATGCATGTATATGAGAAGTGGCAGTCCATTTCCCATTCAAATTTAAAGCTACAACGCATTTTGAATTTACA
>JAODAL010010255.1:0-106175 GCA_025379985.1 Phyllomedusa bahiana
CTTTCCCCTTTTATTTTTACTGAATACTATGTTCTTTTGCTTTTACAAATATACAGGAGAGGCCTCAGAAAGCAGTAAAATAACAAGATTTTATTGCTGAAAAAAAAGTTTATTTCTCTTGTTGCATGAACACCTACGAAAACATACAAAGTTAATGTCTATATGATTGTTCATATGGCATCTGCAGATAAACAATTTTTTTTATTTATTTTAGGAGAATCAACTATGAAAACAGTTTCAATGGAGTAACAGACCATAAAATATAAAAAATATGTAGATTTGCAAACGTGTAAGAGAACACATTTGAATGTGAGCTAATAGCTGATAGTTAATTGGTGACTCACATGTATCATTAAAGGGGTTATCCGGACTTATAAAATCGATGGCCCATCCTTAGGATAGAATTAAAAATGTTCAGCTCACCTCGTGTGAGGCTTGAAGCGGAGAAGCTGGGGTCAAGATGAAGGAGCCATTTGTATGCCAAGTACAGAAGAACCAGAGAAAGACCAGCTTCAACTCCATTGACGATAAGTATAGTTAAAACGTGTCCCTTTATTCTTGTAATCCTTTAAAAAAAAAATTCTCATGCAGACAGACAATTACAACCCAGAGGGTAGCAGGTTCATTAGGTAAGCACACTAATGCTTTTCGGAGAGCTAGTCTCCTTAGTGTTGGTGCTAGTAATGAAAAGATATAGTTGACCTAGAAGAAATTGTATAAATATGAAGGATATAATTTTAATAGAACTAATCTAGTACTGATATATCATAACCTGCCTTGAATTTAACCTCTTAGGTGCTCTTGTTTCAAGGTGGTATATTCACCAAGCCTCACAGCTTAGCCGTTTTTACTCAAGTCTCCTCCTTTAGTGGAGCAACAGATTTTCTCAATACTCATGAAGGAGAATGCAGAAAGATCTCCTTCATGGGTATTCGCAAAGTGTTGGGACACAGCTGACACCTTGAAGGATGTGGGTCGGAGAGCATCTAAGAGATGTCTCTGAATTGGAATCTTTAATGGTCTCGTTGTACATCCCAGCTCTAAAGAGCAATTTGTCAACTATCTCAATAAAATCCACAAGAAAAAATAGATAGCCAGCACGAGTAGCACCAATTAAGGAGATCCAAGGGGATTAAAATTGAGCAATAATTTATTAGAAACGATAAAACCATGTCTAGATAAAAAAAACACCAAAAATTATAGCAAAAACATGAGACCGCTGATACAGTTCAGCACATGTCTTTACTCATAGCAGTCATACATACAAATGAGACAATCAAATAAAGAGTCCCATAAAGGCTCCTCCCCTAAACACATATGTATTATAATTAGTAATTTAAAATCAAGTCAGTGCGGAAATTTAACCCTTTTGGGTGGCTTGAATTGAGCATAAGGCTCACGGTTCAATAATCCATACCTAGAATCGCTTCTTCTTTGACCCTTGGAGATCGTCTCTAGTCCAATGACCCTAAGGCCAGAGGTATCCCCTTGGTGTATATGGCAAAAATGTTTGGACACAATAGATTCATTACGTATATGGGTTTGAGTAATTTCATACACATGCTCCCTGATGCAATCCTTAATAATTCTAGAAGTACATCCTGCATAACACAATTAACACAGATTACATTCTATGCAATAAACTAAATTTTTTGACTCAGAATTAATAAGTAGTTTCACATGCATACTTACAACACGAACACCAATTTGGACTGTATCGGAAAAAAAACATCTGTACTCAACCATGTTCTCGACAATCTACTGGTAGAGACTAGGCTAGCAGAGAGAGGAGTGCAGAGTTGGAGCCCGTCTCCTAACAAGGCTATATCCTTCTTGCATTAGAACATTAAATGTAGCGTCCTGATGTAAAATATGTATATACTTATCAATAATTTTTTTCACTTGATTTTATTCTTTGCTGAAAATTGTGATAAAAACCGAGTTGGACATATGTTTCTCCATATTAGATTTCTTACTGTCATGAAGGAGCTCAAACCAATCCCTTTGTTTCACAATATCCTTAGCTCTTTGTAAAGACTAATTTGGTTTGCCTCTGTTGCGTAACCTATTTATAATGCCATTGCCTTCCTTTTGATAACCAGTATCTAATGAACAGTTACGTTTATTCGGATAAACTCTCCTACCAGGACTTTGGAGATGGATGGCATGAGTTAGCATGCAATATGATATTGCTAGCTGTATGTTGTCTATACCTGGAGGTAGAAATTATCTTGTTTTCCTCATGCCCATATAGATGTAAGTCCAAAAACTCAATATCTGATTTATGAAACTGAAAAGTCAAAAATAAATCAAAAGCATTATGGTTTAAGTATGATATAAATTCTGATATGGCCACCATATCTGCCCTCCATATAACAATGACATCATCAATATAGCGGCCATACCAGTATATATCATTCAAAAAGGGATTCTCAGAAAAAAACAAAACACTCTTCAAACCATGCCATGTATAGATTTGCTATTGATGGAGAGAACTTATCTCCCATTGAAGCTCCTGTCTTTTGAAGAAAATAGTTTTTGCAAAACATGAAGTAATTATGGGATAATAAAAATTTAGCAAAAAATATATAAGCTTCTCACTGTAGTTTGAATATTTATATAGATGAAATTCCACAGCTTTTGATGCTAAAGTATGAGAAATAGCAGTATAGAGTGACTCCATATCACACGTTTACCAGCTGTATCCTTCATTCCAGGAGATGTTATCAAGCATTTGCAATACATGTTTTGTGTCGCACATATAGCAAAAGCATCTTTTTACAAGCAGCTGTAAATAGGCATCTATCCATTTGCATAGTCACTCACTGATCAAACCTATGCCAGCCACAATGGGCCTCATTGGTGATGGAAATCCATTTTATGTAGCTTTGGCAGCGAATGAAATATGGGGATAATCGGAAATTGTACGAATAAATAGTCATATTCCTTTTGAGTCCAAATTCCCAAGGAGAAACAATCATCAAGAACAAGGTTTAATTTTTTCACTAACTGTTCAGTAGGATCCCTATCTAATTTCTCACGTGTTAAAACTGTCTTTAAGAAGGTTTTCATTTAAAATTACATACAGTAGATACCCATATTAAGAAGAACTACCCCCCTTTATCTGCTTTCCTCTCAGTAAGATCTAATTTTTGTTTCAACATTTTTAGTAGATAAAACTTTATTATGACGCATATAAGATTTTATTTGATAGTACAATGTAAATCTATAAGATCTTTCTGCTACAATTCTTTTTAATCTCCTTGAATCTCCTTAATTGTTGTTACTCATGCTGGCTGGTGACTGTTGGTCAGAATTTATGTGAAATATCATTACATTTCTCTTGTTTTTCATGCTCCTTGAATTATTCAATGAACATGGCAGACATTGAAAGCAATGTACCTGAGAGACATACGCTGAAAGATGTTCTTCATTGCACCAGGTTTTTAGAAGGTAGTGAATATTTTTGATAATACTAATGCGGGACTGGATATAGATATGGCAAAACAAATGTTGGATAAGGCCCATTGTGGCCGGCATAGGTTCGCTCAATGAGCGATTATACAAGTGGATAGATGCCTATTTACAGCCCCTTGTAAAAAGATGCTTTGGCTATATACGCAAAACAAAACATGTATTGAAAATGGTTGATAACATATCGTGGAATGAAGAATACAGCTGTCTCTCATGTGATATAGAGTCGCTATATACTGCTATACCTCATACTTTAGCATTAAAAGTTGTAGAATTTTTATTATCCCATAATTATCCCCAAATTTTTCTTCAAAAGACAGGAGCTTCAATGGGAGCTAAGTTCTCTTCATCAATAGCAAATCTATACATGGTTTGAAGAATGGCATGGTTTGAAGAGTGTTTTGTTTTTTCTTCTGAGAATCCCTTTTTGAATGATATATACTGGTATGGCTGCTATATTGATGATGTCATTGTTATATGTAGGGCAGATATAGCGGCCATATCAGAATATATATCATACTTAAACCATAAATTCTATTCACTGACATACTATTCTTACTACTTTTATTTTATTTATAGCCTGTTTTGATGTGTTTGTAATCACTCATAATACTATGCTAACTCCGTACATACACGATTGTGAATGGGATTCATAGTAGATGCTGTATTGGCTTAATTTATATTATTTAATTTTAAATTAATTTTAGATTATATTTAGAGATGGGCGAATTGATTCTAACGAAGTGGAATTCGTTCAGAATTTCAGGAAAACTTCGGTTCTGAACGAAGTCGAAGTTTGGGGGACTTCGGGTGAACGAAGTGTGCTTTTGATTGATAAAATGGCTGCGAGCACATGGCGTTACATGGGGCAAAGCACTCTGGGAGGAAGAAGGGCATAGCCTGCATGACATGTGCAGAGATTAAGCCAATCAGAGACCGGCGGGATTCTGTGACGTCACCGCACTATATAAGTCCGGGCGCGACGCTGGGGCTCCAACTCCTCTCACTGTACTGATCAGGAAGGTGTTGCTGCGGCTGATTGTGATAGCTCTTACTGAAGAACTGATTTTTTACAGCGATTTTTGTGGGGTGTCTCAGCTTGTCTCAGAGACGGGCTTCTCTTAATGGTCTATTTCTGATTTTTGGGGTATTGGATTCTGAAGTCCAGTGTGCGTCCACTGCGCCTGCTTATATATTTTAATGCTATCTGCTCACAGACATTGAATTTATTCAAGGGGGTTTTAAGCCAGCTCCTGTTGTATTCATTTAAGAAACAGCGTTTTTTCAATACAAATACCACTTCATTTTTGGCATGCTCAATTCTTTGCGCAATTTAAAATCCAGGGGTTAATTAGTGTTGTTTTTTTGTTGTGGTGACTCCAAGAAACCGTTTTTTTTTCACCGCCAAAAATACTTTTCCTGTAGCATAATTCACAAGCGAAGGTTAATTACAATTTTTTCTCTTGTTGTGTAGCATAGAAAAAACGCCATTGTAACACGCTATAAAGGTCATAGTTTGTGGTTGCTCAATTGTTTGGCGCAAATTACATCCAGGGGTTATTTAAGAGTTGTTTTTCTGCTGTGGTGACAAAAATAAACCGTCTTTTTCACCGCCAAAAATTACAATTTTCCTGTAGCATAATTCACAAGCGAAGGTTAATTACAATTTTTTCTCTTGTTGTGTAGCATAGAAAACACGCAATTGTAACACGCTACAAAGCTCGTTGTTTGTGGTTGCTCAATTGTTTGCCACAAATTACATCCAGGAGTTAATTAAGCGTTGTTTTTCTGCTGTGGTGACAAAAATAAACCGTCTTTTTCACCGCCAAAAATTACAATTTTCCTGTACCATAATTCACAAGCAAAGATTAATTACAATTTTTTCTCTTGTGGTGTAGCGTAGAAAACACGCCATTGTAACACGCTACAAAGCTCGTAATTTGTGTTTGCTCAATTGTTTGGTGCAATTTACATTCCCGGGGTTAATTAAGCGTTGTTTTTTCTGTGTGGTGACAAAATAACCGTCTTTTTCACCGCCAAAATTACAAATTTTTCCTGTACCATAATTCACAAGCAAAGATTAATTACAATTTTTTCTCTTGTGGTGTAGCGTAGAAAACACGCCATTGTAACACGCTACAAAGCTCGTAGTTTGTGGTTGCTCAATTGTTTGCCACAATTTACATCCAGGGGTTAATTAAGCGTTGTTTTTCTGCTGTGGTGACAAAAGAAAAACCGTTTTTCTCACCGCCAAATTACAATTTTCTGTAGCATAATTCACAAGCGAAGGTTAATTAACAATTTTTTCTCTTGTTGTGGTTAGCGTAAGAAACACGCCATTGTAAACGCTACAAAGCTCGTAGTTTTGGTTGTTCAGTTGTTTGGCGCAATTTACATCCAGGGGTTATTTAAGGTTGTTTTTTGCTGTGGTGAACAAAAATAATCTGTCTTTTTCACCGCCAAAAATTAAAATTTTCATGTGGGCATATTCACAAGCGAAGGTTAATTCAATTTTTTCTCTTGTTATGTAGCGTAGAAAACACGCCATTGTACATGCTACAAAGCTCGTAGTTTGTGGTTGCTCAATTTTTTGGCGCAATTTACATCCAGGGTTAATTAAGCGTTTTTTTTTTCTGCTGTGGTGACAAAAATAAACCGTCTTTTTCGCCGCCAAAAATTACAATTTTCTGTAGCATAATTCACAAGGGACGGTTTAATTACAATTTTTTCTCTTGTTGTGTAGCGTAGAAAACACGCAATATGTAACACGCTACAAAGCTCTTTAGTTTTTGGTTTGCTCAATTCTTTTGCGAAATTTTTCACCCAGGGGTTAATTAAGCGTTGTTCTGCAGTTTTTCTCAAGTAAAAGAAATTTTGTTTTTCACCGCCACAGAAGAAATTCTGTAGCTTTAATTCATACCGAAGGTTAATTAAGCCTGTTTGTGCTTTTATTTCATTAAAATACACAGAGTTTTTAAACGGCACATACAAGTAAATTTTTCCTGCCCATTTGTGGGAGCGCAATTTTAATCAAGGGTTACCAAGCTTGTTACGGGGTTCATTTGGAGTCAAATACAGGGTGTGTATTTATTCATATACAGTTTGTCTTCATAAAAACAGTGTCTGTACATTTTAAAAACAAACAGTATGTCAGACAGAGAGGTGGCGGGCTCTTCACCTGCGAGTGGCAGAGGGCCCAACATTCCCGGCCCAGGTCGCTGCTCAGCAAGGGGACGTCGCAGCAGGGGTCACTCGGTGAGGCCACAACTGCCGCTGTCATCTAGCGGCCGTGTGTTGTTCAGCAACCCAATGGTTCTTGATTGGTTGACTAGGTCATCCACTTCCTCCCAGATGACATCTGACAACCCCAGCCAAGATTCGGTGGGAACGTCAGACACAACCCTTAGTTGGCATGGCCCGGGAGCGGGTCAGCGGCCCTCACCTGCCATAAACCCAGCATTCATTCAGCGAGGCGATTGCAAAGAGACAACAGTATGCGTCCAAAACCCTTTCCTAAGGTGCAGCAGCTGCCCGTGCTCCTGTC
The DNA here is from genome assembly GCA_025379985.1 of Phyllomedusa bahiana. Lineage (NCBI taxonomy): Eukaryota > Metazoa > Chordata > Amphibia > Anura > Hylidae > Phyllomedusa > Phyllomedusa bahiana. Next base: position 7,019 of record JAODAL010010255.1, read on the forward strand.
AAGTTGTTGGTACTGTAGTCCCTCCCTTTCCAAATGGTGGACTCTGCACCTCTTCAGAGAACTAATGGCTTGTGCCGAGCCGAGATGGAGAGTTCAAAGCCGTAATTTATTTTCCAAAAAGCCAGTACCAGCACTTCATAAATATGTAAAAACATAAGGTGGGCCAGTCCTTGAGCTTATCGGTTTGTTCCAAGGTGCACGGCAGCGGGGGACGTCTGGAGCTGTAACTACAGTCAGGGCCAGTACATGTCCTTTACGGCCACTGGGTGAATGTGCTTCCTGCCCAGGCACACCAACAACTTGGACAGGAGACGTCGCTTTCTCCTCCATGTTGTCAAACTGCGGCTCCTGCGCCAATGTCCACCCCCTCCTCCTCCTCCACCACCACCATCTCAGGCTCCACAAGTAGCTCCATCATTCCACCCTGTGTTTGGGCCAGCGGTGTTTACGCAGTTCTACACCTGGCTTGCCTCGGCCGAACGAAGTCCACACAGGGGAGGAGAAATGCTCCGCGTCATGAAACAAGAAATCGATGTGTGGCTTTCTCCGCCCAACTGCAAAATGGGAAACCAGGGTGGGGACAATGGGAGTAACATGGTGTCGCGCGCACCGGAGGGGGCCATCCCCCGCATGGCCAGGGTTTCAACGGTTGTGAAAAGGTTCCTGAAGTTTCCCCCGATCTTCAGAAGATTCGAAAATGGCCGGGAAAGGGGGCATGCACTTCACCCCCACAAAGGGAACTCTCCTCGAGTTGCAGGGCAGAAGGCCCCCCCCAAAACTCTGAATGCGATGTTTCCACCCTTTTGAATTCTAGCCTGCACATGTTGGACCACTGAAATAACAGAAAAAGGGCCATTAACGATTTTTTGATAATCCAGGCGGACGGGGTCTCCCCTGTGTAATTTCGTGTCGCCAGGGCAGCTCGCGTGACACCTGCCGTTTGTTGAGGCCTTCGAGGGGGCCCACGTTATTTGTCGTCCCAGATTTCGGGATAATAACTCATTCATTGCTTCATGCCGGAACAGATGCGAAAAAATTGTCTGGGCGGGGGACTGGAACGTGCGACTACATCCCGGGCCAAAGCCCGGGTGGGGCTGAAATGGGGGAAAGGGAGGAGGAGGGGGACTTTGGAGCAAAAAGCATGCTGGTGAATGAGGGGTTTTCTACCCGGGTGACAAGGAGGGGGAAAAGGGAGCGCTGGAGGGGGTAGAGGGAATGAGGAAGACGAGGCAGATGCCCCAAGCACCGGGCAATAACGTGGAGATGGGGGAGGGGCCCCCCCGGGCACTTGTGCAGAGGCCCGCAGCTTTTGATTTTTCCCGGCTATGACAGCCGAATATCACATCCCGGCAAGGGGTACTTCGGCCTCCACCCCATTGGACCCTCGCTCCGGGCCCAAAAAGGGAGCCTCTTTTCCCCCTATTAAGGAGGACAAACTCAAAAACTAAGGGAAATCCTGTAGTCAGTTGGCCGCTGCCTATGTGCGGCATCGTCCTCCTCTGACGTCTGACCAGGGGGTTTTTTCAGCCCATTACACTGCCGGGGGCTGGGGGAAGGGGGGGGGTAGGAGCAGTACCACTCCACAGCACAACCAATCTGATCACTGATGAGATTCCTTTACCCCCCAAGTGAGGAGGGTAGTCGCCAGCAGGACCTTAAGCAGACCCTGAACCAACAGGTGGGTGGCCTACCTGGAACAGCACTCTGCCACCGCCCTCCCCTAGTTTAGAAGATCCGACATCCGACTACTGGGCAGGCCAAACAGGATGTGTGGCCACACTTAGCCGAGTTGCAGTGGAGAAGCAGTCCCTGCCACTGCCAGTAAGGGTGGCAATCAAGCAGTGTTCATGCGGCGGGGGCCATTGTTACCACCCAAGGAGAAACGGCCGCTTGTCCACGGAAAATTGGAACGACTGACCTTTGTCAAGAATGAATCATGGCGTGAACGGCCAGGGAATTTACCAGCACTCCAATGCCTTAAGGCTCAGACTACAACACCATGACGCCTCACCAAACCCAAACTTGTTGAGAATATAAGTCTGGTACAAACTAACACCAGCCTCAGCCACTATTCTGATGCCGCCACCCACCCCCGCTCTGATGGCCACACATCAGCCCTGACAGTTTTCGCCAACTGCCATACTAAACCATCTTTTACCAGGGACCTACCTCCACACTTTGTCATCTGGCCAATAGTCAGAACCACAAGCTGCGTTGTTGCAGTTTGGCATGAGACGATCCACACTGTGTCAATTTGTGCCACTCCTGAACCTCATGACTGTGTGCTCCTGAGCCCGCGCGAATCCACCACACTTCCACTCTCTTCATTGTGCCACTCTGGTGAGCCTACTCTCCAGTTTTTGCACATCCGGAATGTCATTGTGCCACACTGTCAGACCTCATGCTGCAGTCCCACCTGCACCTCCTCCACACTCTGTCAGTGTGCAGCTCTGTGGCCTACTCACCATGTTTGCCACCCTCAGTCCAAAATGTGATTGTGCCACAGTCTTGAACCCTCAAGCTGCTGCTGTGGCTGCACCGTCTGACCTATACAACTGTTCATTTGTGCCACTCTGAGGCCTAATTCCTGTTTTTGCCACCTCCAGTAATGTCATTGTGCCACTGTCTGATGCGGACCTCATGCTGCTGCTGTGGCTGCTGCCGTGACCTACCACACTCTGAGTCATTGTGCCACTGTCTGACCTCATGCAGCTTGCCGCCGTCACCTCCCACTGTCTGATCATTGTGCCACTCTGAGGACCTACTACTGTTTGGCCACCGTCCAGAATGTCATTGGGTGTGCCACTGTCCCTGACCTCATGCTGCTGCTGTGCTTCTGCCGTAGATCTACACACTGTGTCATTGTCCCATTCTGAGGCTAACTCCTGTCTTTGCCTACCGACCAGAAGTCAATTGTGCCACTATCGACCCATCATCTGCTGCTCAGTCTGGTGCCGTGACCTACACACCTGTGTACCATTGTGCCACTGTCTGTCTGAACTCATGCTGCCTGCTGTGCAGCTGCCCGGGTGACCACACACTTTTCTGTCATTGTTGCCAACTGTGTCTGACCTCATGCTGTTGCGCCTGGCCGCAGTCAGCTCCACTCTCTGACTTTGCGCCACTCCTGTGTCTTACTTCACTGTTTTTGCCACCTACCAGAATGTCATTGTGCCACTGTCCCGACTCATGCTGCTGCTCGTGGCGTATACATTGCTCTGGTAACCTACACACTGTGGTGATATTGTGCCACTCTGTCCTACTCTGTTTTTTGGCCACCGCAATCCAGAATATCATTGTGGCCACTCGTCTGACCTCAATGCTGCCTGTGCTAGGCGCCGTCACCAGTCCACACTTCTGGTCACTGAGTTTTGCCACCTAGCCCTCAGCTTTGTTTTTTTTCCACTGTCGCTGCCATGACTTTGATCAGTCTAACATCCCCCTTTTCAGTTCTTATTTGGGTCAATTTTGCCTCATCTTAGAGAGCCCAGGGAATTTTTAAGGAAGCGCGATATTCTAAGAGCCGGTGCAAGTCCATGTGCGTTTTCAGACTAAACACAACATTGTGAAGACCAAACCAAGCTCCCTCTTGCATATTTTAAGCATGGCACAACGTTCTAATTTTCTACCAAGCACCCTGGAGTTTCTGTGCAGCCTGGAAATACTTTGTTTTTTTTTAATGAGATATTCGTCCCGAAGTAATTCAGAACAAAGTTTATTTTTTTGTTTCGGGGAAATTTCAGCGAATAGTGAACGAACCGTATTATCGGGAAATTCGCACAACATACTCTAATTATATTCAATCTAAATACCATTTATTAGGAGATAATTTTATATTTTTTTTATGTGGATGTATATAATTATTATATTAATTTATATTTAGAGAATTATGGAAACTTATATAAATTCATTGTTATATACTTTTTGATAATTATGAAAGTATAAATAAAAATCTATAAAAATACTTTTTATTATTTTACTGGTTATAACTTGAGTAAAAATGAACAATTTATGCTCTAATCAAGTTTCAATTATGACAAAATAGGTCAGGTGCCTGTTCAAGTACTAATTGGCCCTATTTTGGGCCCGAGACACATTCTTAAATATTCTAACATTAGCGATGTGCTGCAACATGCCCCCAGACACACACCCCACATGTGTCTGGGCGCATAACAGAGTGCAAGTCTGGGTGCATAAATGTGCGCTAACATGTTTTAAACTTACGCCCCATGCATTCGTGCAATTTAGGCAACTCTCTCACCTTTGGGCGCGCAACTTCTGCCAGAAAAGGGCGAAAAAAAAAAAAAACAAAAAAAACACCCCTCATATACGATGTTGGCCTTCATCTAGACCTTACATCCAGCAAGAATTGTCCAAGAAGGGACACCTCACCCCACATGAGAATCTAAAATTAGAAGCAGACTGCACAAAACTGTATATCCGGGGTCTGAAAATGAATAAAGAATGTGAAGATTGCAAAATTTTTTTACTCACTGTAACTAACTAACATAATCTTTCTGTGTCATGTGTCCACGACAGTAGCCTATATACATTTCCATGGGAAATTATGGGCCCTCATGAACTTTTTCAAACCTTTTGCAGCATTTTCAGGCTTCAAAACATAAAGATATAAAATTTTTCATAATTTTTGTGAAGAAACCAACAACAAGTGGGACAACATTTATTGAAGTAGAGACAAAATTTAATTGTATATTTTTAAACTTTTGGTAAAAAATAAAAAAATAAAAAATGGCTATGCAATAGATTTAATATCCGCTCCCTTTAACTTTCCCTGCAGCAAAACTCACTTCAGAAAGTTCAGAGAGGAATTCGTCTGAATGAACCAATGCTGTCCTCTAAATGACTGATGATGAATAAAATATAATTCAACTGAGTGTAATCAAGTCTCTGTAAAAATGCACCTGCTTCGTATAGTTCAGGGGTTCTGTATTAAAGTCAGGAGAGCATCATGGAAGACCCAAGAACACACCAGGCAGGTCGGTGATTTCTGTTGTGGAAGAAGTTTAAAAGAAATCCGAATTTGATACAACAAAGATTATTCCTCCCAACAAATTAAAAACATCTCCAGAGCACTGAGCAAGCAATCATATTGAAATGAAGGAGTATCAGACCACTTGCAAATCTACCAAGACCCGCCGAGTCATCTCAAACAATGATAGACCTGATCAGATATAGCAGCCAAGAGGCCACGATCACCTCTGGATGAACTGACGAGGAGTCTAACAGCTGATGAGTGTGAGAGGTCTGTCCAGTAGAAAAAAACAATCCGCTCGTACACTGCACAAAATCTGGGCCACTATGAAAGAGATGGCAAGAAGAAAGCCATTTCTCAAAGATATCCCAAATTAAAATGATCTCATTTAAAGTTTTCCCCTCCCACAAGCCACCCTGGGGAGACACACCAAACCATGTGGAGAGAAGGTGCTCTGGTCAGATGAAACCAGAAACCCTCACTTTATTTTTGTGGCCAACAATGCAAAACATAAGTTTTCTGGCGAAAAAGCAAAACACAGCTCATCACCCTGAACACCACTACCTCCCCCCCCACCTGTCGCATAACAAAGGTGGGTGGCATCATCATTGGTTTGGGTCCTGCTTTTACTGTTCAGCAAGGGACAGGGAAGATGGATTAAAATTATGGGAAAGATGGATGGAGCCAAATACAGGACCATTCTGGAAGAAAACCCTGTCTACAAAAGACCTGGAGACAGTGATGGAGACTTTAATACTTCCAACAACAAGACAATGATCCCAAACATAAAGCATTATCTTACAATGGAATGGTTCACAATTAAACTAACCAGGTGTTAAATGCCCAAGTTTCAAAGTCCATACCTTATCCAAAAATCGAGAATCTGTGGAAAGAGCTGAAAACTGCTGTTTCACACAAACTCTCTCCCATCCAACCTTCACTGAGCTCCCAGGACTCTTTTCCAAAGAAGGAATGGCAAAAGATTTTCAGTCTCATCTCGATGTGCAAAACTGATAGAGACATACAAATAATAATGACAGCAAAAGGTGGCGCTACAAAGTATTAACTTAAGGGGCCGAATTTTCAGTTTGTTTGTTTTTTTTACAAAAGTTTCAAATATCCAATAAATTTTGTTCCACTTCACAATTGTGCCCACTTGTTGCTGAAAAAAAAAAAAATTATATCTTTTTGTTTGAAGCCTGAAATGGGGCCGAATACTTTTGCAAGGCACTGTAAGTGTTCTGCATTTTTTGTATTTTAGATAGAAGTGATGGCTGCCAAAGTTTTAGTGTATCATTTCTGTCCTTGGATAAATAAGGAGAATGGTAGATCCAGTAATTCAGTAAAAGCTACCTATGCAGTGAGGCATACTTCTCCAATTACCTTGTTGCTCTCGCCATTTTGTGTTCCTTTTACATTCTACCTGTGCTCATATTAGTTTTAATTATGATTAATGTGCCTTGGACTAACATCACGTTTTTTTTCCTATAGAGACAACAGTACAGAAGTCATAGTTGTGAGTAAATGCAACCAACATATGCCAGTTTTTCCTGAAGGTTCCTTTCATTTCCCTGTAACTTTTGCTTGACATGGATTACCATGCTAGCACAAAATATATTACTTATGTGTCGTTATCACATCTGTGACCTCATCACCCCTATGATATAACCCCATGACCTATTAGCATATGCACTGGTATCTCATGAGGGAACCAATAGCCCAACATCCCTCCTTCTCGAAATACTTTATCAGCAGTTGCCAAGGCACTTACCATCTACTGTAGTGTCATAATACCCGATCAAATTATGAGTAAACATCCCATAATAAAGCCTTTCAGGAGTGTCATCTTAATCCCTGGGGAGGGGTGGCCCAAATGCAAAAATTATTGGTTTTTTTTAAAATTGGGGGGGGACTAAGCACCCAAAATTTTTGTCCCAAGGTTGTTTAAAACGGATATCCTTGATGGAATTAGTGTGCCCGGCAACTGAAAACAAGACCGTGGGGTAGGCTATTTAGCCCTGAGGCCCCCCCCGAAAACTTAAAGGGGTTTCTCGCTAAAGAATAGCTTTCAAAAATTTTAGGGAACACAAAATAAAGACATTTTCCAAAAAAATTGCTTTGTTCACTGTTTTCCTTTAAAGGGTACAAATGGACTTTAAAGGACCTCCCTGGCTATTTAGTTCCTCAGTAACCGACCTGTGTTATCCCTCCCCCCCGCTGGTTTTTTTTTTATTGATAGCAGTGGTGAAACTCACAAGGGCCCCCGGGGAGCCTCGTGGTGTGGGCAGTTTAAAAACTTATTTATCTAAAAAAATTCAGACTGGAATTAAGGCTTTTTTTTGAGGGACAATAAACAAAACTTTCTAGTGTTTTTCCCGAAGCTTCGACTAATCTGGAGTTTTAGCAACTGAAAACACAGTGTTGAAAACAAGCACAGAGCCCGTATGCAAAATTAGTAGTCTAAAAAAAGAAGTGCAGATTTTATTTATGAAAACCTATAAACTTGTGGGGGACAACCCTTTAACTGAACACTGTCCAATGGAAGTGCATAGCGTACAGAGACACACACAATATCCTAAAGCTGGACTGTTTTGGGCTCCATTATAACAGCACCTAGAGGTGAAGGGGAACAAGAATGGTAAATATGTGCTGGGTTATGGTGTGGTTTTTATTTCTTTTTTATTTTTGGGACTATCACTTAGAAAGGTTTTTTCCCATATTTTTTAATAAGTTTATAGAGTCTTATCTGGGGTCTACTACATTTAAATTATTAGCCTAAAATTTGATTATTTAAAAGGGGGTTTCCCCGGGCCAAAAAGAATTCAAGGGGTCTTATATGAGCTTTGATTAATTCAGGGGGTCTAGTTTAAGGTCTATAGAAACAAATGACACCAGCCCTAACTCTTCTATATGTCCCCCCAAATAAAAAATAGAAAGTTAGGGTTTTGGGGTCATTTTTTTTTTTATAATAATTGGTAAATTAAAATTTGGGAAAAAGGCCAAAGTAAAAACCCTTGAATTTTTTGCAGCTCCTCTTATATTGGCGCTTGTGCTTTATACTTTTTACTAGTTAAGGTCTAATTAATTTAGGGGTCTGAATAAGTTTAAAGGATTGGTTTTTGGGGTTCCCAACTTTTTATTTGGATCTGGTCCCCCCAAAGCCTTGTGTTGTTAAAGTGAATGATTACAGGGTAAAAAGTCAGGGGCTAAACAGTACTAGGCAGTAAACTCTACATTTACCAGGATAAGTCATTATTGCAGTCTGGGCCGTGGGGAAAAAAAAGGAAAAAAAGATCACTAAATTAGAGAAGATATCACCCCAAGATTAGATGTAAATTTTTTGCTAACTTTGTGCTGTGTCGGGGAATCTCTATCCTATTTTCTTTATATGATAATGCTTTTTAAAGGACCTGTGAAAATCTGGTATCAAACTTCTTTATTATCATTATATGGCTATTTTTGTTACATTGGTCTTGGTATACTCTGAACCCGACTAAAAATAATTGGGGCAATTACTAAAATGTGTATTTGTGCTTTTGTTTTTCCCTTTTTTTCATTTTGGTTTTATAGTGAGGGGTTAGAAAAATTAGGGGCAAGGGGAAAAGACCCAAAAAATGAAAAAAAAAAAAAATGTTGCCGCGTTGTGTACAGGGTTTTTTATTTAAAAAACCTTAGTTTTATGATTGAGAAAAAAGAGCAATTTTTTAGTTTCTCTGCAGGTAAAATTCCTTTAAAAAATGTCCCCCCCTTTCCTTGACACCATCATTTTTTCAAACTCTTCCCCTCTCAATTCCAGGCACAGCTATAACCAGGGAAAAGCAGAGCTAACGCACCAATTCTAATTGCCAAAAAGCCTGCACAGGTAGTTTGAGCCTGAAACAAAGCAGAGAGAGCAGGTTCTGTGAAAATATTAAAATGGGAAAACCTCTTTAAGTGTATGCCTTTTAGGTTCTCCCAGAGGCAGGGCTTAGCAGAATGCCTTCAGTTTTACATAAGTGGCACAGCCTATTATATGAGCATTTAAATGATTACATGGGACAAAACTAATTTGAAGATAAGGCCTAAATAATTTAGACATATATTAATAAGTACATAAAATAATAAGTACAAATAAGTACAAATAAACTAGGAAAAAATCACTTTTCTCTTCCCCTCTTTCCTAATTTATTAAAAAATGGGGGAAAAAACAACTACACATATTTGATAACTATGCATCTGAACCCTGAACTATGAAATTATGTAAAATGTGAAAATGTGTCAAAATTGATGAATTTTCTTCATTCTTTTCCAAAAAATTTAATTGACAGTCATCAAAAATTTGCATAAGCCCCAAAATACTACCAATGAAAACAAGTTCATATGGGCTGATGAAAAATAAAAAAATATTATAGGTCTTGAAATGCATACACAAAAATTTTTTATTGCAAAAGTAAAAAGTTCTTATAAAACTACATACATTTGGTTTTGTTGTAATCCAGTTAGTAAATTTTTACAACACAGTGAACAGCAGTAATTTTTAAAGCAAAAAAAACAAAAACAATGGCGGTACTACTACTTTATTTATCCCATAAAGAGTAGATATAAGTTAATACATAAGTTATATGAGCCTCAAGAAAAAAACAAAAAACATTCCACGAAAACAAGCACTAATGTTCATATCGCGGAAGAAAAAAATAAAACAGTTACTGTCCTGTTATGCATTTACAGCAATTACTCTGACTCTAATGTGTAAATACATAATTGTGCCTGAATCAAGTATCTAAGCAGAATAGCAAGCAGATTAGAGCTACTAATGTACTATTCATACTTCCAAACAGTTTTATGTCTTATGTCAGAAGCATATGCATTGCTGCATGTACACTATGCCGCAGCATAGTAAAACAAAGCATTGTGCCTATTTAATACAAAAATGTGTATCTTAAAGGTTTTTTTTTCACCAAAATTATTAACTTTAAACATGTAGGCAAAGGTGAAAAAAGAACACTAAAAATACATTGCTGTTCTGATTTTGCTTTGTTCAGGAGATGGAGGAGATGTTATCTCCTGCTTGTTTACACAAGCTTCCCTAGGTAATTGACCATCTCTCTCTGCTCTCATTGCTCCCACAATCCTGGAAGACTATGGGGATTTCATTTCCTGCTGAGTGTTATTTCCAGCACAGGAGCTTATTTATCTATAGTACTGACAAACTTTAATCCTTTAGAACTATGTAGCCTTGTGCACTGCAGTTTACAAACCTACTGCACTTATGTCACTCTAACAGGATCAAGTAGGAATAGCAGAGCTGATATGCCAATCACTGTTGAGGACCTATTCAAAGCCAAACCAGGCAATGGGAGGCTGAAGCTGGTTGTGAAGAGCAAGCTATGTGAAACAGTCTGACGAGAAAAAACCCCTTTAAGGTATACATTTTGTTTAAAATAAAAGTCAATGGCAGGGGCATGCACTTGTATTGTGACACACAAATGTTTTCTAGGAAAATTTAAACCCTGACATTTCCAGAATATGGTGTAATAATTGCCTGTAGTGCAATTTTCTTATTCTAGATTCTTATAAACATAAATGTAATAATGTATGCACATATCTGTAATAACATAGGAGGTTAAATATGTCTTCATGTATCTACTTCCTAAATCTTAGGTTGCCACATTCTTTTTTTTGTGCTTTCATCCTATATCCTTTAATACTCTTTTTAACATTTACTGAACTATCTCGGTGTCTGGATCGAACACATCACAAATTACTAACTACTGTGTTCTTGATCTCTTTTCCTAATTTACTGCACCCAGCTTTGTGTTATATCCAATGTCCAACATTTTACAGAAGTAATTCTTTAGGATGTTTCTGTACATTGTATATTATATTATAAAATGTCTTTGAACTTATTTGAGAAGAATACATCACTTCCATTGCACTGTATACCTAGAGATACACTTTGCTTGCCAGATTTCCTTTATCAGTTGTCTTATTTTTAATGATAAAGGTTTAGCATTTATGTTTTATTAATTGTGATATCCCGGTAACTGCTCCTCAAAACAGAGTCAAGCTTATAATAAAATATATTTGGCAAGGTCTAATCATGCATAAGGTATTATAAGTACCAGGAGGTGATGTTACCAAAGCTCAAGTTTTACTAACCATTAGGGCTTCTTCACTTACACCATTTTTTTCAAAATACTATATAAAATGCAGTGGATTTCAGGTGTTTTATTTACTTTGTTACCAGCATTTTTTTTTACACATTTGGGGCCACATGTATGAAAACTGTGTAGGTCTAAAACTCACTTTCTTGCCCATTGTAACCAATAAAACCCGCCCCCTAATCATTTTGCAGAGCACTAAAATGAAAATTAAAGGGGTGCTCTGATTGGTTGCTATGGGCAACAAAAAGAGTTTTAGACGTAGACAGTTTTCATACATGTGGCCCTTGGTGTTTTTTTTTATTTTACAGCACTTAAAAAAAGTTTCTCTGGTCATGTTCAAGCCCTATAAAGAAGCCTGTAGGAAAAATACCAAAGCTTGCTTCCTTTTAAAATGTCACAAAAATGCTGCCTAGAAATGGGCGAATTGATTCTTACGAAGTGGAATTCGTTTAGAATTTCAGAAAAACTTCGATTCTGCACGAATCAGAAGTTTGGGGTGATTCGCGGGAACGAAGTGTGTTTTGTATTGCTAAAATGGCCGCAAGCACATGGCATGACATGGGGAAGAGAACTCTGGGAGGAAGAAAGAAAGACCCTTAATGGCTGTGCAGACAATCAGAGACCGGTGGGCTTCTGTGACGTCACAGCATTATAAGTACGGACGCCATGCTCGCTCCTCACTCGCTCTTGTTGTGCTGTGACATAAACATCCGTATGCTGCAGCAGAGATCACACACAAAGGAAATTGCTTTTAACAGTGATTTGGGGGGAGGGGGGTGTCACTACTTTTATCAGAGACTGCTCCTCTTCCGTTATCATTTTTATTCAGTTTGTGGGTATTGTAATTAAAGTCCACATACAAGTAAATTTTTCCTGGTCATTTCTGGAGCGCAATTTATATTCAAGGGTTAATTAAGCGTTTTTTTTGGTGCTTTTATATTCAGTAAAATACACAGTGTTTTTTAAACGCCACATACGATTAAATTTTTCCTTGGTCATTTTCTGGAGCGCAATTTATATCCAAGGGTTAATTAAGCGTGTTTGTGCTTTTATATTCAGTAAAAAAACACGGTGTTTTTAAACGTAACAAAACGAGTAAATTTTTCCTGGTCATTTCTGGAGCGCAATTTATATCCAAGGGTTAATTAAGCGTGTTTGTGCTTTTATATTCAGTAAAATACGCGGTGTTTTTCTATACCCCAAAAGAGTAAATTTTTCCTGGTGATGTCTGGACCGCAATTTATATTCAAGGGTTAATTAAGCGTGTTTGTGCTTTTATATTCCGTAAAATGCACGGTATTTTGAAACGCCACATACGAGTAAATTTTTCCTGGTCATTTCTGGAGCGCAATTTATATTCAAGGGTCAATTAAGCGTGTTTGTGCTTTTCTATTCAGTAAAATACATGGTGTTTTTTCTATACCACATATGAGAAAATTTTTCCTGGTCATTTCTGGAGCACAATTTATATTAAACGGTTAATTAAGCATATTTGTGCTTTTATATTCAGTAAAATACACAGTGTTTTTCTATACCGCACACAACTAAATTTTTCCTGGTCATTTCTGGAGCACAATTTATATCCAAGGGTTACCCAAGCCTGTTAGAGGGTTCATTTGAAGTCAAATAAAGGCTGTGTATTTATCATATACAGATATCTTCATTAAACAGAGTCTGTAAATTTTTAACAAACATATGTCAGACAGAAAGGTGGCCGGGTTCTTCCACATGCATTTGGCCCAGTGGCACAAAACATTCCTGGAGCAGGCACGGGGTCCGCAGCACAGTAAAGGGACGTCCGCAGCAGGGGGGGACTTGGTGAGGCCAGAACTGACGGTTTCATCTAGTGGCCGTGTGTTGACCACCAACCCAAGGGCTCTTGATTGGTTGACTAGGTCATCAACCTCCTCCCAGATGACATCTGACTACCCCAGCCAAAAGTCAGTGGGTTCGTCAACCCTTAGTTGGCATGGCCCGGGAACAGCTCAGCGGCTCTCATCTGTCCACAACCCGCCTCTGTCCCGTTCGGTTCCCTCAGCCAGATTAACTAGTATGTGGTCTTGGGCCAGCGCCATATACAAGCCAGGATGAACAATTTTTGAGGACAGCCCAGCAGCTACTTGGCAGCGAAGAAGTGGGGCCGACATCCCCTGCTTCTTGCAGTAGACGGCAAAGTATGGATGTTGAGAGTGGCACGGGAGGGGTCAGCCTCTGCATACCAAGACCGTTGTGGAGGACAGCAGTGAAGATCCAACAATAATCGATGATGATGTAGCCGATCGCACTTGTGAGCCGGGTGAAGCAAGGGCTTCATCATCGTCAGGACAAGAGGGCGTCAGCTTGCGCATCAGGCAGCGGCGCAGCCAGCAAGTCGGTAGTGTGGCCTTGAGTCAGCAGGGTAGCAGCAGTGCGAGGTCGGGAGCCAAATGGCCACAGGGTAAATGATCCTCTTCGCAGGTCCAAGAAAGTAGGGGCACAGTGGCTCACAGCTGTAGTAGCGTTGGTGCCAATACCACCTACTCCGAATGGTGGTGGCAGTTTTTTTGCCTAAGAACACCAGAGGAGCCCAACATGGGTAAAATTAGAAATCTGTGGGCAGAAAGAGAAGCATCGCCAGGGAGCTAACATTGGCACCATGGCCCTGCGTCAACACACGCAGCATCGCCATCCGGTGGCCTGGGAGAAACGTGGCTCAGATGTGGTGGTTCATCCTGCCACCGCAGCAACAGCAGCAGCAGCGCCCAGTGGCACGCATGCCATTGCAGCCAGTCAAGGCTCCACCACCTCCACAGAAGGGAACTGTTTGTCTTTGCCATCATCTCACTTTCAAGATGCTCCTGCTCCTCGCTACTCATGGCGCCAGCAGTCTTTCAATGAGGCGATTGCAAAGAGACAACATTATGCGTCCAACCATCCTAAGGTGCAGAAGCAGACCGTGCTCCTATCCAAGTTTGGTTGTACTTTCAGTCCTCTCCCTTTCCAAGTGGTGGACTCTGCACCATTCAGAGAACTAATGGCTTGCGCCGATCCGAGGTGGAGAATCCCAAGCCGTAATTTCTTTTCGAAAAAGACAGTACCAGTCCTTCACAAATATGTAGAACAGAAGGTGGGCCAGTCCTTGAGCCTATCGATTTCTTACAAGGTGCACAGCAGCACGGACGTGTGGAGCTGTAACTACAGTCAGGGCCAGTACATGTCCTTTATGGACCACTGGGTGAATGTGCTTCCTGCCCAGCCACACCAACAATTGGACAGGAGACACTGCTTTTCCCCCTCCACGTTGTCAACCTGCTGCTCCCTGCGTCAATGTCCGCTACCTCCCAACCACCACCACCATCTCAGCCTTTCCCCAAGTGCTTGCTCCAAACAATACCACATGTGTAAGGGGGGACAGCAGTGTCATGCAGGTCTTTCACCTGTCTTGCCTTGGTGAATGAAGTCACACAGGGGAGAACTGCTCCGCGTCATGCAGCAAGAAATCAATGTGTTTGGGTTTTTCACGCCAACTGCAAATCGGAACCATTTGGGGACGGACAATGGAGGAACATGGTGGGCCACGCTGCACCGAGGAGGGATGGTCCCTGTCCCCTGCATGGGGCATGTGTTTAAATCTGGTTTGTTTAAAAGGCTCCTGTAATCTTCCACCGATCTTCAGAACATTCTGAAAATGGCCAGGAAAAATGTGCATGCACTTCATCCATTCCTACAAAGCCAGGCACAACCCTCCTCGAGTTGCAGAGACAGGGAAAGGCCTCCCCCAACACACACTGATATCCGATGTTTCCACCCCCTTTGGAATTCCCAGCCCGCACATGTTAGACCGACTGTAGGAACAGAGAAAGGCCATTAACGATTTTTGGATGATCCAGGCAGACAGGAGCACTCCCCTGTGTAATTGATGTCAGCCAGTGGCAGCTCATGTGTGATAACTGCCGTTTGTTGAGGCCGTTTGAGGAGGTGACGTTATTTGTCAGTCGCCAGGACTACAGGAAGAATAACGTCATTCCACTGTTTCTTTTTGCTGGAACAGATGCTGAAAGATCTGTCTGGGAAGGGGACTGGAGACATGGTGACTACATCTCGCGGCCACATGAATCCGGTGGGGACTGAACTGGAGGAGGAGGCCCATTGGAGAAACAAGCATTGTCTGGTGAAATGAGTGATTTTTCTACCCAGGTGACAGGAGAGGAGCAGGAGCAGCTGAAGGAGGTAGATGGAGATAAGGAAGACGAGGCAGATGGCCCACAAGCACCGTGGCAGTATACAGTGGAGATGCAGGCAGGAAGTACCTCAGAGTCACTTGCGCACATGGCCCGCAGTATGCTGATTTGCCTGGCTAGTGACAGCCGAATAGTCACCGTCCGGCAGAGGGATGACTTCTGGCTCTCCACCCTCTTTGACCCTCGCTACCGGTCTAAAATGGGAGCCTTTTTTCCAGCTGCTGATAGGGAGGACAAACTCAAATACTATACAGAAATCCTCCGTAGTCAGTTGACCGCTGCCTATGTGCAGCATGGTCCATCCTCTGACAGGTCTGACCGGGGGGTTCCTCAGCGCTCACGTACCACTGCCACAGCTGCTGTGGGAAAGTGGGGGGTAGGAGCAGTACCAGCACCATCAACAGCAACCTAAGTCTGGAGTCGCTGATGAGCAGCTTCCTTCACCCACCTAGGGAGGAGGGCACTCACTAGCAGCAGCAGCAGGACCTGGACAGACCCTGAACCAACAGGTGGTGGCCTACTTGGACAGCACTCTGCCACCCCAGTTAGAAGATCCACTGGACTACTGGGCACCCAAACTGGATGTGTGGCCGCAACTTGCTGAGTTTGCAGTGGAGAAGTTGTCCTGCCCGGGCAGTAGTGTGGCATCAGAGCGGGTGTTCAGTGCGGAGGGCGCCATCGTTACCCCAAGGAGAACCCGCTTGTCCACCAGAAATGTGGAGCGACTGACCTTTGTCAAGATGAATCAGGCGTGGATCGGCCAGGATTTCCACACACCAATGCCTAAGGCATCAGATTACATCAGCCGTGACGCTTCACCAAAACTTTGAGAAATTAGTCTGGATTCAAACTACCTGCCTCAGCCACTATTCTGATGCCGCCACCCGCCTGATGCCACAAAAAAACTGCTGCCAGTTGCTCCATCTGCTACCACCATCTTTACCAGGGACTGGTATTGCCACCCACCTCCACACTCTGTCATTGTGCCACTCTATGTCTCATGCTGCTGCTACTGCTGTTGCTGCTGTTGCTGCTGCCGTGACCTCCACACTCTGTCATTGTACCACTCTGTGACGTCATGCTGCTGCTGCTGCTGTTGATGCTTATGCCGTCACCTACACACACTGTCATTGTGCCACTTTGTGGCCTATGCCTGTTCGTGCCACCTCCACACTCTGTCATTGTGCCACTCTCTGACCTCATGCTGCTGCTGTTGCTGCTGCCGTGACCTCCACACTCTGTGATTGTGCTACTCTGTGGCCTACTCATGCTGCTGCCAAGTGACCGCTATCTCACTGGAACACCCTGTGGTTTTTCCTAATGCTGTTTCCACCCTCACCACTCTACGACATTGCCACTATGTTTCGTTTTCCCCTTCTTTTCACCTGTCCCAAAAGGAATGGGAAGGATCAGGATTGTCTACCCAAAAGCAGGAGTGGATACAGAACACAAAAAGACATGCAAATATCCCATTTACTGGTCATCTCTTTTTTTTGGATCAACTCCTGTTTTTTGTTTTGGGTCCAGCAATACTTTTGGATTTATTGACCGGTTGAAAGCGGACACTGACGGATGAAAGGAAGGGCAAAATGATCATAGACATCAATGCAAAATTACTGCTGACACCCTCTCCACTAGTTCGGGGGGCCTCTACATGTATCAGCGTTTAACAGAACAGGTTCTGTCATATTCTGTGACGGTTTAAAGCTCTGGCCTCATGGAGTGACCCCTGCTGTGACGTCCCCTTACTGTGCTGAGACCTGTGCCGGCTCCAGTAACCTACTTCTGTGTTCTTTGACGCTATCCTAGGATCTTAGCCCTCAGCTTGTTTTTTCCAGCTGGCGCTGCCATGACTTTATCAGGCTACATTTCCGCTTCAGTTTTGAAGCGATTCTAAGAGCGGCGGCAGTCATGTGCGTTTTCATACTAAAACATAGCATTGTATGAAGACCAAACCAAGCTCCCTCTGCATATTTGAGCATGGTACATTGTTCTACAGCACCTTACAGGCTGTTTACAGCCAGGAAATAGCTGTTTTTTAACACGATTCGTCACAAATTTATTCGGGTCGAAACAAATTTTGTCGGAAAATTCGGCGAACTCGGCAAATCAAATTTTTGAGAAATTCGCCCATTTCTAATGCTGCCTATATGAACTTTTCAATAAGTTGCTATATACTTTAAAGTAACATCTGCCCACCATGCAAATATCCTTCAACATCTTCCATTGAAGGATAATAAAAAACCTTGGGTTCATTAATGATGGTAAATGGTAAATTAATGATGGTAAATGGTAAATAAGACACTGAAGCAACAAAAAGCACTAAAACCATCATAACACCACCATCATGTTTTACTATAGAAATGCTGTGTTATTGAAATTTTCATTTCTGACTTATTAGTTAATGGAACATCCCCTTAAAATCTGTTTAAAGGGAAAATTTAGATGGGCAGATGCTTTTGTCTTGTAAACAGTAGCAGAACCACTGCAGTACTTTATGTTGTGACCTCAAGTGTGCATGGAAAACCAACCAGACACCGTTAATAGAAAATCCCTTCAGTAGTCTACACCGAACAGATTTTCAGCTGCCGGTTTATGAAAAATTTTGAACATGTACATCTTCTGCCTACTTTTCAAGAAGATGTGCAATGGTTATGGGGGATGGATGAATTCGCAAACCGTGGACAGAACCGTCCCCAAAAACTGTGCAAAAGACAATAAAATACTGGCTGGATTCTTAATCAGAATCCAAATGGCATTTTACACATACTGTGTGGATGGACCCTAAGGGCGGGAAAGCTATTGGCTTCCTGCCCATTTACCTACTCTTGTTGCCCAAGGGCTATTTTAGTAGTTTGGGACTTGGGAGGAAAGCATGAATTGCTCTAAAATTTCATGGTGGACAGTCGTGCTGTCCTTTGAATTGATGTGGACCAACACCAGCAGATGTCATGATATGAAAAAAAAGAATTGTTGCTCTACATAAATATGACTTAGAAGATTGCTAACACCGGGAAAATTGAGCTGTAGCACAGTGGTCAAGACCATACAGCGGTTTAACAAGACAGGTTTCACTCAGAACAAGCCTCACCATGGTCAACCAAAGAAGTTGAGTGCATGTGCTCAGTGTGATATTCAGAGATTGTCTTTTCAAAATATGAGGGCTGCTAGCATTGCTGCAGAGGTTAAAGGGGTGAGAGGTCAGCCTCTCAGTGCTCAGACTATATGCCACACACTGCATCAAGTTGGTCTGCATGGCTGTCATCCCAGAAGGAAGCCTACAGTCAAGCATGGTGGTGGCAGTGTCATGATTTGAGGTTGCAAGACTACTAATGGCTGTGGGGAGCTACAGTTCATTGAGGGAACCATGAATGCCAACATGAACTGTGACATACTGAAGCAGAGAATGTTCTCTCCATTCGGAAACTGGGCATCAGGGCTGTATTCCAACATGATAACAACCCCAAACACACCTCCAACACGACCACTGCCTTGCTAAAGAAAATAAGGGTAAATGTGTCCTGGACTGCCAAGCATGTCTCCAGACCTAAACCCTACTGAGCATCTGTGGGGCATCCTCAAACAGAAGGTGGAGGAGCACAAGATCTCTAACACCCTTCAGCTCTGTGATGTTTTCATGTTTTTTAGAGCAGTGTAAGAAATGAACGCTGAGCTCTGATTGGTTGCTATAGGAAACAAAGAAAGTCTTACTATTGGACAGTTTTGATAAATGAGACCCAATGTTTACTTTAACAGGCTAAATCAAGCTCTTGCATTACTTAGAAATAAAATACATTACATGGCCCGCTGTAGTCTTATGACTTTGCAACTATTTGTAACTCTTTTTTCTATATTTCACTTATTTACTTCCTCATTTCTTCAGGATTACTTTTTAATCATGGCATAGCCTAATATTGTATAAAAATGCTGTTTACATTAAAAACTGTACATGGCCGAAATCAAATTATAACACTACAGAAGTTTTCCCGATGTGTATATAAAACGAATGATAATATGGGAGTAACGGAAAAAAAATATTAAATCAATAAAATCATGTTTATTTCTTTATTTTCGTTGCACCCATACTATTGATCCTTGGCTAACGAAAATAAAGAAATAAACATGATTTTATTGATTTAATTTTTTTTTTCGTTACCCCCATATTATTATTCGTTTTATATACACATCGGGACAACTTCTGTAGTGTTATAATTTGATTTCGGCCATGTACAGTTTGATTTCTGATTGCATTAGAAAACCCATAGGAGCGTCGCTCGCTCTCCCATTGGTCCAAATAACGGCGCCTCTTTTAACTTAGCCAATCACAGAGCGCGCTCAGAATTTCTTTTCCCCATAGAACTCTATGAGAAAGTAGCTCGCGCTCTGATTGGCTAAGCTGGACGAGCCTCCGCCGCTTCAACCAATCAGCTCGTTTCTGCATTTTTACTGTATTTTGAACTGTCCCGCCTTTGAATATGATTGGTCAATTTTTCTCCATAGGATATAATGGGACATTGTCGCTCCTATTCTGATTGGTCAATTCTCCTCCATAGGTTATAATGGGACATTGTCGCTCCTATTCTGATTGGCTGGTTTATGCCGACCAATGAGAATAGCTTAAACAATTTGAATTACTGTATTTCCCAAAATTCTCTCTTTTGCAATTCCCTATGTAGCGCCGGTCTCGGCGACTAACGCGTTGTTCGGGATTTTAACTGCTTTATTTGTAAAGAAGGGTTCGGCTCTTTATCTGATAATGTTTTACATTTAATAAAAATAATTTTTCTATTAATACTTCATGCTGCACGGCGCTGAGCGCCGAGATTTCAGAGCGCCCATCTCTCCATAGACTATAATGGGAGAAGTAGCTCGCGCTCTGATTGGCTGGGATAGCCAAGCCCCCGCTAGCTCAGCCAATCAGCTCTTTTCTGTCTTTTTACTGTATTTTGAATTATCCCGCCGTGAATTCTGATTGGTCTAAACTTCTCCATAGACTAGAATGGGACTTTGTCGCTCCTATTCTGATTGGTCAATAATTCTCCATAGGTTTTAAATGGGTCTCTGTCGCTCCTATTCTGATTGGCTGAGGCTAGCCAAATCCCCGGTAGCTTAACCAATCAGCTCTTTTCTGTATTTTTACTGTATTTTGAAGTATCCCGCCGTGGATTCTGATTGGTCTAAACTTCCCCATAGGTTTTAATGGTTCACTGTCGCTCCTATTCTGATTGGTCAATAATTCTCCATAGGTTTTAATGGGTCTCTGTCGCTCCTATTCTGATTGGCTTAGCTAGCCAAGTCCCCGGTAGCTTAACCAATCAGCTCTTTTCAGCATTTCTATTGTATTTTGAACTATCCCGCTGTGGATTCTGATTGGTCTAAACTTCCCCATAGGTTTTAATGGTTCACTGTCGCTCCTATTCTGATTGGCCGGTTTATGCCGACCAATCAAAATAGCTTTCTGAATTTGAATTACTGTATTTCCCGTCAATTTCCAAGATCCTAATTCTTGAATTAGGATATTAGAAAGTGATTTTGTTTTATGTATTTTTTATTTTTTATTTTTTCAGCTCTTTTCCCTGAGAATGTTGAACGCCTTTATAAAGGCGATTTTTGACCGACATCTGGAATGATTTCTCGCTGTTCCAGCCTGTCTCGCATCGGAACTGTTTTTCGGCGCAGTCCCGCACGGCGCCTAAGTCCCGCACTGCGCTCCACACACACTGGCGAGGCGCAGGGAACTTTTTCCCGCATGTACGAGCGCACCGCCTCGGACGGCAAATCTTAGGCGCAGCGCCGCACTGCGCCTCCGTCCCCGCACTGCGCCCCACACACTGGCCAGGCGCGGCGGACTTTTGCCCGCATGTATGAGTGCACTACCTCCGGCGGCGAACCTCAGGCGCAGCGACGCACTGCGCCTCAGTCCCGCACTGCTCCTAACACACAGGCGAGGCGCGGCGGACTTTACATGCTATGTCTGAGCGCGCCCCGGCCCCGACATAAATCAGGTGCAGATTCCGCCGGGAAACTGGCGGAAAGGTGCGCCCCGACCCAGCGATATTCATACATGTCGCCCCATATCTCTACTGGTGTATAGATGTATAAATGTTCAAGCCTTCAATAACCATAGTAATCACCAACTGATGTCCAATAGAAGACCACAAACGCCTATATCTATACCTTACTAAAACACAAGCCTGATGTCCAATATAAGATCACAAACACATATATCTATACCTTATTAACCCCTTAAGCCGAACACCTGAAAAGTAGTTAATGACCAGAATTTTTTTTTTGTTTTTGCCTCCTTGCGTTTCAACAGTTGTAACTTTTTTATTTTTTCAATGACGCAGTTGTATGATGCCTCGTTTTATTCAAGACAAATTGTACTTTATGGGGGAATAGTTTAAATTCGCTTATAAATAATTGCAGAGTTTAATTTTTTTTCAAAAAAAATGTTTTTTTTTTTTTGTTTTTTTTTTACACCATTCACATTTCACACTTAATAACTTGTTAGATTAATTCTACAGGTTATTACGGTTGTGTGGATACCTAATATGTGGAGGTTTTTTTGTGTGTGTAATATATGCCCAATTATTTTTTATTAAATATTTATTTTTATTTTATTATTTATTTTTTTATTCATTTTTTTACACTTTTTCATTTTTTTTACTTTTTTTTTTAAATCCCATGAAGGGAGAACTGTTTTACAATATATATTTTTTTTAAACACTTAGTAATGTATTAGCATATTCATATATGCTAATACATTCCAATCTGTGTCACTTTGACACAGGCAGTGATCTGGACAGCACACAGTGGGCGACATGTATGAATTCGAATGCTTACTTTTTTTTTACTTGGCGCCGACACTCCAGTTCTAATAAATATAGAAGAGTGTAGAATACGACAGTATGAAGATTTTTGGCACATTACATAGAGCTTAATGCGCCAAACTTTGTATGGGCATAGAGTGTAATGCGCCAAACTTGGCGCATTAAGCTCTATGTAATGCACCAAAAATCTGTCGTATTCTACACTCTCAGAATCTCATAATCTGAGCATTGAAACATTAAGAGCGCGACATGTATGAATTCGAATGCATACTTTTTTTTTTACTTGGCGCCGACACCAAAAGTTCTAAATAAAATAGAAGAGTGTAGAATACGACAATTTTGGTTGGCCCGCCATTACTTTTAGAAAAGGGCTATAGTGGCGCCAAAAATCTGTCTTATTCTACATTTTTCCCTATCTATTTAGAACTGTGGTGTCGGTGCCAAGTAAAAAAAAAAGTACGCATTCGAATTCATACATGTCACCCAGTGTGTCCAGGTCACTGGCTTGATACACAGACAGCTCTGGGGCCACTCTAGTTCCCCAGAGCTGTCTGTACAGCCGTTCCCCGGGCTCTTTCGGGTGACCGTGTGTTTCGATCACCCGACAGAGCAGGGGAACCCTTTGATTGCGCTGTGGTAACGCACCGCCGCAATCAAGGGGTTAAAGCACCGGGTTGCGGAGGTTTCCCCCGCTGTCCGGTGCTCGCAGGGGATGCTCTGGGATCAGGGCTGTGTAGTACAGCCCCGATCCCAGCACAGCTGCTGCGCCCAGGTGACGCAAACTCCGGTGTCTGCAGCGACGTCTAAAGACGTCGCTGCAGACGAACAGCCTGAAATGCCCGCCGTCAAAAGATGGTGGGCGGTCGTTAAGGAGTTAAAGCACAAGAGTGTTTATCATTGTTAGTCACTCATTTGTGCCCTGTGTTCACCTGGGAGTGTATTGTAGGGTGAAATAGGGTTATTGTTTATATAGGACAGGTTCCGGTTGGGGTCGTCCTTTTTTTTTGGACGGGTTCCCCTTGATTGGTAGGTAGGGACATAGGTTAGGTTTTTTGTAGGATAAGGTTAGTGTAGGGCATAATAGGTGTGATATCTATGTTTTTAGTGGTAATATTAAAAGTTATATTTTAGCCAAGTATTCTCTACATGTGTATTTTTCTGTCAGAGAAAACATAGCTTAAAAATTAATTGGGTAATGGGTAAAGTGGCATTTAGATGGTCCCCTTCAACCTCTGTCATCCCTGACTTGGCTTGACCGCTCTCTCCTGTGAAAAATGAAAAGGGAGAGACTTGTCAATCAAGCCAAACATAGTTGTATGTAACAAGGGAGCCTGTCACTATTCCATACTACCAGTAGTTCGGACAGCATGTATTTCCTGATTGCAATGCGGGGTGCCATTTAGTTGTCTAATGAAGGTATTCCCACCACAATTATTAGCTTTAAACATTTAGGCAAAGGTAAACAGACTATTACTGTCATGATCATGCCAGAAAGAACCCCGGCTTTGAGTTCGGGGTCGCCGGCCACGGCCGTTGCGACTAAGCCGGGTTGTTGACTTAGTGTTTACATTTGTGTTCACTAGTGTGAACTGGGTTTTCTTCCCTGCTATCTTAATTGATTCCTGGCCGACGCCTAGGCCAGGAATCTTCCAGCACTCCACGGGTTAACCTGCTCCTTGACCGGGTGATTGACAGCTCTACCTTCCTATCTGGTCTTCTGTTTCTTCCTCCTATTGCCTTTGTCCTTAGTTCTCCTGGAAGGTATTTAAGGGCTCTTCTGTCTCCTCACTTTGCTGGTTATACTGGTCCTTTTCTGTCTTTTGCCTACCTGCTCTATTTCTGTGCCTCACCGGTTACCTCACTTTGCTTGGATCACGTTATTCTTCTGCCTTCTGACTTTGTACCGCTTTCCCCGATTGTTACCGACTTGGCTTGCTTGACGTTCCCATATTGTTTTTTGTATTGTTTTGTTTTGGTCTTGTGTTTTCACACTATTCAGTATAGTGCTCAGTCTTCTGGTTGGGGCCGACCAAATTAAGGAGTCGGGCACCCCAAAAGGCAGGGACAGGGGTTGGACCAGTGTCAGGGCCTCACACTGTCCTGTGTCTGTTCGTGCGGCCCCTGACGGGTCTCTTACATTATAACCACCCATACCCAAGTCAACTCTCCGGCGATTCAATATGAGTACCGGCCTGTCGGTCACTGATCGCTTGGACGATTTTGGCAACTCAGCTTCAGGGCAATGGCGGGGCTTATTAAATCAAGTCTCGCAGCGTCTGGATACCATAACTAACCCAGGACCGGACTTTCTGCCCCCGTCTGTGTCCCTACCTGCCCCTATGTTTGTGGATCCTAATGTCCGTTATAATCTAAGATGCTTCTACCTGACCGCTTTGAGGGGAATCCTGACAGGTTCCGAACCTTCAGGAATCTGTAGTTTATTTTTTCGCTTAAATTTAAACTTTCCCACTGAGGCTGAAAGATGGCAGTTGTTGTGCCCTCTCCTCCAGGGCCCACCTCAGGTTTGGGGCATTAGCTATACCTTCTGAAGCCCCTAGTGGAGATCATGGACCAATTTTTTTTAGCTTTAGGTCAGGTTTATGATAACCCAACCGGGTGGCATGGGCCGAGGCCCATTTGCTATCTATTCAGCAGGGCCCGCTCATCCTAAGATTACTGTTCCGAGTTCCGCCAATGGTGCACGTTGACTGGGTGTCTGACCAACCTCTGAAGACCCTTTTCAACAAGGGCTGTCGGATGCGGTAAAAGATGCTATGGTCAGTCACCCAACTCCCGAGACCTGAGTGACTTTATGACCTGGCTGTGTCCCATTGACAGAAGATTTAAGGGGGAGACGCAGGGAAAGAAAGGGGGGTCGACTGTCAGCTCAGGGGAACTTTCCCATACAACCTCCTTTTACCTTCTTTAAAAATTTTCCTCTTCCACCTTCGTCACCATCTTCCCCTCAGTTTTCTGGAGAAGAACCCATGGTGTTGGGGTTTCCCCATCTGCTGCCACCAAGGAGGAGACACCGGTTGGAGAACGCTTTTTGCCTCTTATGGGGAAACCTGACCATTTCCTGAGAGACTGTCCGATTAAAACCCAAAAACACCCCAAGGTAATATCAAACGCGTGAGCGATTTCCAGGAAGGTAACTCAATGATACAGGTACTCCTAATGTAAATAACAAGTTTTTTTGTACCCTAACCTTTGTTTCTAGTTCCAAGACTCTTGCCTGTCATGCCATGATTGATTCGGGTGCTGCTGCCCGTTTTATCAGTATGGTTGTTGCTAAAGCCTTGGGTTTGGAACTTGTTCCTCTTTTGTTCTCCCTTTTGGGTTTCAGGTGTAGATTCTAACTCCCTAAAACCGAGGGGAAAAATACAATTTTGTACCGCAGAGGTCACTTTGAATGTTGGGATTCGCATACAGAAAAGATTTCGTTTTTTGTCATGGAGAAACTCGCTGCAGAGGTTATTCTTGGTTACCTTGGCTCCCGCCTCCATAATCCTGTTTTCGAAATGGAGGACCACTGAGTTGATCAAATGGGGTGACTCATGTGTTTTCTCATTCTATGGTGGTTCGTTTCCCTTTGGTGTGTGTGTGATTAATCTCATGATATGTCAGAAAGTAATTCTGAATTCAATTTTGTCTGTGGATGGGGATGTTGCTGATAAACGGTCTCCACACCGGCCTGATATGGCCAAAAGACCTCATTCCTGGTGCAAAGCTCACTTGTCTGCCTGGAAAGAGAATCTTTGCATCAGTATATTGAGAACCTGTAAATATTTCCTCTCCGGTAAAGCATGTTTTCAACCTTGATTTCTAATCCAGTGTCTCTGTCTGCCGACTCAGCATATTCGCTTCTTCTGAACTGTTCCCCTTTTTCTGTGAGGATGGATTCCACCCCAGGTATTCTGCCCCGTGCAGGTGATAAAACTAAAATAGAAAACCGCCGTTAATTTGACTGTGCACGTCTGGCTAGGAGTCATAAAGACTCTAAAAAAAAACCCAACTAAAAATCAAAAAAACCCAGTAAAAACCGCCGAAACCAACCAAAGTATGTCCGCCTCCGAGTCTCATCTACAAAACATGCCCCCGAGCTGGGAAAAAGGGAAAAAGTTCAACCAGGTCCATTCTGCTAAACATAGAGGGTCTGTTGAGGTCCGGTGTCCCCTCTTAAAGGGGGGGGACTGTCCATGATCATGCCAGAAAGAACCCCAGCTTGAGTTCTGGCGCCGGCCACGGCCGTTGCGACGTAAGCCGTGGTTTTTGACTTAGTGTTTACATTTGTGTTCCTAGTTGAACGGGGTTTTCCCCCCTGCTATTTAATTTTTCCCGGGCCCGACCGGGCCGGGAATTTTCCAGCACCCCGGTTAACCGCCCTTATCCTGGTGATTGACAGCTTACTTCCTATCGGTCTTCTTTTTCTTCCCCTATTGCCTTTGTCCTTAGTTCCCCCGAAGGTTTTAAGGCTTTCTTTTCCCCCTCATTTTTGCGGGGTTATACTGGTCCTTTTCTGTCTTTTGCCACCTGCCTATTTGTCCCTTCACCGGTTACCTCCCTTTGTTTGGGAATCACGTTTTATTCTTCCCCTCACTTTGAAAACCGCTTTCCCGATTGTTACCGAATTTGGGCTTGCTTGTTTTTCCCATATTGGGGTTTGTATTTTTTTTTGTCTGGTCTTGTGTTTTCCACTATTCAATAGGCTCAGTTTCTGGTTGGGGCCGACCTATTAAGGGTGGGGGCCCCCAAAAAGGCAGGCAGGGTTGGACCAGTGTCAGGGCCTCACATTTGTTTTCTGTTTCTTTGCGCCCCTGAGGGCCCTTTTTACAATTACCAAATGCATTTCTGTTCTCATTTTGTTTCCCTTTAAAGCAAGAACAGTTCTTATCAGATGCTGCTGCTGCTTGTGTACCCAAGCCCCCTTTTTTTCCAAACACTCTCTCTGCTCCATTGCCCAGATGTACGGGCTGGAATGGGCGTACTTCTGCTGTGGTTATCTTCAGCATTTGACTTGTTCTTTTTACATTTGGGGAAAATAAATTTTAAACCACAGGCGATTTTGAAAGTTTTTCCCACCTACAAAAAATGGAAAATTTCTGTAATTTTTATCTGGGGACATTTCAACTGTGAGAAACAGAATCAAAAAAAAAATCCAGAAAATCACTTGTATGATTTTTTAAAAAAATTTAATTTGCATTTTTTGCATGAAAAAACTATTTTATAAACCCCAAACCGCAAGAATTCTGCTCTCAAGAAACCCATTCATTTTTTTTTAAGAACTTTTCCTGCCTGCCTCATTACCCTTTTAAAAAAACACTTTTCCACATTTGTCACACACAAAATAGAGTTGGGATTTCTAAAAAAATTGGTTCGCCGACCGCCGAATTTTCGACAAAATTGTTTGGGAAATCCTTTTAAAAAAGAGCTTTTCCAGGCTACAGAGCCTGAGGGGGCGAGAACGTTGTGCCATGCTTTAAATAGCAGAGGGAGCGGTTTGGTCTTATATAAGCTGTGTTTTTGTATGCACGCACATGACGTCCGCATTAAAACACTTTACCCTTCAATTTCCCCGGGCCTTACGGGGCAAAACTGACCAAAAAAAACTGAAGTGGGAACGCAGCCGAAAAGGTAATCAGTGCCGGCTGGAAAAAAACGGCTAGGGCTAAGACCAACATAGCGTCAAAGAACACAGAAGTATTTTACGGCCGCCACAGATCACAGCACAGTAAGGGGACACACAGCAGGGGTCACTCCATGGGTCAAGCTTAAACCGTCCAGAAATGACAGAACGGTTTTCTTTAAAAACCTGATACAAAGAGGCCCCCCCGAATGAGTGGAGAGGTGCGGCAGAAATTTTTGCTTTGATGCTCTGATCATTTTTGCCCTCCCTTTTCATTCCCCAGTGTCCCTCAATCGTCAATAACCATCAGATTGAAAAACCCCAAAAAAAAAAAAGGTTTTTGATCCAAAAACAGAGATGCCCCAGCAAATGGATTTTGCATCTCTTCTGTTTCGATCCATTTCCGCTTTTTTTGGGTAGACAATCCTGATCCTTCCCATTCCTTTTGACAGGTGAAAAGAAGGGGAAAACTAAACATAGTGGCAACGTCATAGAGTGGTGAGGGTGGAAACAGCATTAGGAAACAGGGTGTTCCAGTGAGACAGCAGTCACTTGGCAGCAACATAGTGGCACAATGACACAGTGTGGAGGTCACGGCAGCAGCCACAGCAGCAGCATGATATCAGACAGTGCCACAATGACATTCTGGAGGTGGAAAAAACAGGAGTAGGCCACAGAGTGGCACAATGACAGAGTGTGGAGGTCACGGCAGCAGCCACAGCAGCAGCATAAGGTCAGACAGTGGCACAATGACAGAGTGTGTAGGTCACGGCAGCAGCCACAGCAGCAGCACGAGGTCAGACAGTGGAACAATGACATTCTAGAGGTGGCAAAAACAGGAGTAGGCCACAGAGTGGTACAATGACAGAGTGTGGAGGTGGGTGGCAATACCAGTCCCTGGTAAAGATGGTGGTAGGCAGATGGAGAAACTGGCAGCAGATGTGTGGCATCAGGCAGGTGGCGGCATCAATATAGTGGCTGAGGCAGGTAGTTTAAACCCAGACTCATTTCTCAAAGTTTTGGTGAGGCGTCATGGCTGATGTAATCTGACGCCTAAGGCATTGTTGTGTGGGAATCCTGGCCGATCCACGCCTGATTCATCTTGACAAAGGTCAGTCGTTCCACATTTCCCGTTGACCAGTGGGTTCTCCTTGGGGTAACAATGGCCCCCGCCGCACTGAACACCCCCTCTGATGCCACACTACTCGCCGGGCAGGACAGCTTCTCCACTGCAAACTCGGCAAGTTGCGGCCACACATCCAGTTTGGCTGCCCAGAAGTCCAGCGGATCTTCTAACTGGGGTGGCAGAGTGCTGTCCAAGTAGGCCACCACCTGTTGAATCAAGGTCTGCTCCAGGTCCTGCTGCTGGCGAGTGCCCTCCTCCCTAGGCGGGTGAAGGAAGCTGCTCATCAGCGACTCCAGACTTAGGTTGCTGCTGATGGCGTTGGTACTGCTCCTACCCCACCTTCCCACAGCAGCCGCGGACGTGGTATGGGAGAGCTGAGGAACCCCCCGGTCAGACCTGTCAGAGGAAGGACGATGCCGCACATAGGCAGCGGCCAACTGACTACGAAGGATTTCTCTATAGTATTTAAGTTTGTCCTCCCTCTCAGCAGCTGGGAAAAGGCTCCCATTTTTGACCGGTAGCGAGGGTCCAATAGGGTGGAGAGCCAGAAGTCATCCCTCTGCCAGATGGTGACTATTCGGCTGTCAGGCAAATCAGCATGCTGCGGGCCATCTGCACAAGTGACTCCGAGGGGCTTCCTGCCTCCATCTCCACTGTATACGGCCACGGTGCTTGCGGATCATCTGCCTCATCTTCCTCATCTCCATCTACCTCCTCCAGCTGCTCCTGCTCCTCCTCTCCTGTCACCTGGGTAGAAAAACCCCTCACTTCACCAGACAATGCTTGTGCTCCAATGTCCTCCTCCTTCTCCTCCTCCATTTCAGTCCCCACCGGACTCATGTACCACGAGATGTAGTCGCCACGTCTCCAGTCCCCTGCCAAGACAGATTTTTCAACATCTGTTTCAGGACATGAAGCAGTGGAATGACGTTATTCATCCCGTAGTCCTGACGACTGAAAAATAATGTGGCCTCCTCAAGTGGCCACTGGCTGACATCAAAGTTACACAGGGGAGTACTCCTGTCCGCCTGGATCATCAAAAAATCGTTAATGACCTTTCTCTGTTCATGCACAGCCATTTTCAGAATCTTCTGAAGATCGGTAGAAGAGTGAAGAAATCAGGCGATACCTTTTAGAGGCTAACTGAGTATATTTGATGGTGAGCTTTCGAGAGAACTAGCTCCCTTCTTCAGACATGATGTTATACAAGAAATTGAAAATTCACAGACTTTTTATACACAAAAGACCTGGACCTTCAAAGAATCTTAGAATTCTTAACAATAACAAAATGCAATATAAGCAAAAGTCATTTACAGCAGGTCAAGCAGTCAACATCTGGAAACTTGTGAGGCGTGACAGAGGGGGTCAGTATTCCTGCGTCTTAACTAGCAGCCATCAGCGTAAATTTGTGACCATCACTGTTCACACATAGTTCGACATAAAGCTGGCATGAATTTTTAGCCCATTTTGCAGAGTCTGAAATTTTTGCATTAATTTAAATTCCCACTACTTTCTCTCCCTCTGCGTCTTAAAGTGTGAAAGACTTCAGGAACCTTTTCACAACCAGATTGAACACATGCGCCATGCAGGGCACATGGACCATCCCTCCTCGGTGCAGTGCGGACACCATGTTACTCCCATTGTCCTGTCACCATGGTTCTGATTTGCACCTGGCGCGGAGAAAGCCACACATCGTTTCTTGCTGCATGACGGGGAAAGCAGTTCCCCCTGTGGGACTTTGTTCGCCGAGGCAAGCCAGGTGTAGAACTGCGTGATACCACTGTGCCCTACACATGTGGTATGATGGAGCAGCACTTGTGGAGGCTGAGGTGGTGGTGGTACTGGTGGAGGAGGAGGAGGGGACATTGGCGCAGGAGCAGCAGTTTGACAACGTGGAGGAGAAAGCAGCGTCTCCTGTCCAATTTTTTGTTGTGGCTGGGCAGGAAGCACAGTCACCCAGTGGGCCGTATAGGACATGTATTGGCCCTGGCGTCGTTACATCTCCCCACGTCCACGCTGCCGTGCACCTTGGAAGAAACTGATCAGCTCAAGGACAGGCCCACTTTCTGTTCTACATATTTCTGAAGGACTGGTACTGTCTTTTTCGAAAAGAAATTACGGCTTGGGATTCTCCACCTCGGATCGGCGCAAGCCATTAGTTCTCTGAATGGTGCAGAGTCCACCACTTGGAAAGGGAGAGACTGAAGTACCAACAACTTGGATAGGAGCACGGTCTGCTTCTACACCTTAGGATGGTTGGACGCATAATGTTGTCTCTTTGCAATCGCCTCATTTTAACGACTGCTGGGACCATGAGTAGCGAGGAGCAAACTAGACCGGGAGATGAATGGCAAAAGAGAAACCGCTCCCTTCTGAAGAGTGGTGGAGCCTTGACTGGGTGCAATGGCATCTGCCACTGGGCGCTGCTGCTGCTGCGGCGGCAGGAATGGACCACCACATCGAGCCACGTTTCTCCAGGCCACCGGGTGGTGATTCTGCATGTGTTGACACAGGGCCGTGGTGCCAACGTTAGCTCCCTGGCCACGCTTCACTTTCTGCCTACAGATTCTACATATACCCATGGTCTTATCAAAGAACTAAAAAACACATGGAAATCTCCAAAGAAGCATTTATGCTATCTACAATATATGAAAAAAAACTTTGAGAATTTAGTTCGCATGTTTTTGGCCAAAAAATGCTCAAGCCACCCCGACTTACAACGGGATCTCAGGCGGGGGGGTCCTACTCTACTTATCTTTTCACTAGGGGGCAACTTCCCGACCTCCCCAAATGTGGCTCCCCAAGAAACAGAGAGAAAAATAAAAAAAAAATCCCCCAAACCCCTTCAAACAATTTCATTGGGTATAACCCCCGTCCGGGGGGGCGTGGTGCAGGGGAAACCCAAATGGAGGAAAACCATTCCCCCTTTAAAAAAAAATTTTTAAAACAAAATGGGGCCAAAAACAAAGTATAGTTTTTCACAAAAAAAATTTCGAAAAAACAAAGCAACCTGGGTGCCACTGGGATGGCTGCGGCAAAATTTTAAAAATTTTAAAAGCACACCCGTCCCAAAACCAGTTCACACCACTTTTAAAAAGGGGGGAAAAAACACATGGAAAAACTCCCCAAAAAAACCATTTAAACTATCTACAATAAAATGAAAAAAACTTTTTAAAATTCCCAAATTCGCATGTTTTGGAAAAAAAAATGACAAGCACCCCCGACTTTTAAAATATTGAAAAAAGCCCCTTTAAAAGCTTTTTGGAGATTTCCAGTGTTTTTTTCGCCCTTTTCGGGCCCTTTTTTGGGTTCCCTGGAAAAAGGGCCCGTTGCATATATATAATTGCCCCACCAAGCCAGTGGCACCCGGTTTGCAAATTTTTTTTTTTTCAGAAATGATTTTTTTGCAAACTATACGTTTTTTATTTGGGACATATTGCCCTTTTTAAAATATATTTAAAAAGGAAAAGGATACCCCATCTTTGGGTTTTCCCCACCCAAAAACCCCCCCGCACGGCCTTTTTTTCAATTTCACAATCTTTTTAAGGTTTTGGGGCTTTTTTTATTTTTTTCTCGTATCTTTGGGGGCCGTTTGGGCACGTGAGAGGTTTTGAAAATTTTACCCTAGTGAGAGAAAAAAATAGGTCACCCGCCCCCCGAGATCCCGTTTTAAGTCGGGGGGGGTTGAGCAATTTTTTTTGGGCCCAAAAAAATGCGAACTAAAAAACCTCAAAGTTTTTTTCATATATTAGCAAAGAACTGGCACACCGCCGAGAAGCCGATTTTACCGCCAACGCTCCGCACTGACTGACTACTACCGCTGCTGCCTCGCGGGGCCCCGTTCCCGCTACTTTCTTCGACCTGCGAAGCGGGTTTTTCTCCCCCGTGGCCGCTTGGCTCCCGACCTCGCACTGCTGTTTACCCGGCTGACTCACGGCCACACTACCCACTTGCTGGCTGCGCCGCTGCCTGACGCGCAAGCTGACGCCCTCTTCTCCTGACGATGATTAAGCCCTTGCTTCACCCGGTTCCCAAGTGCGGTCGGCTACATCATCATCGATTATTGTTGGATCTTTACTGCTGTCCTCCTCAACGGTCTTGGTATGCACAGGCTGACCCCTCACAACATGACTTCCCATGCCACTCTCCACATCCATACTTTGCCGCATACTGCAAGAAGCAGGGGATGTTGGCCCCACTTCTTTGCTTCCAAGTAGCTGCTGACTGTCCTCCTCAAATTGTTCATCCTCGCTGTATAGTGGCGCTGAGCCCAGACCACATGGTAGATCTCTGGCTGAGGGAACCGGATGGGACAGAGGCGGATTGAGGACAGGTGAGGGCTGCTGACCCGCTCCTGGGCCATGCCAACCAAGGGTCGTGTCTGACGTTCCCACCGACTCTTGGCTGGGGTTGTCAGATGTCATCTGGGAGGAAGTGGATGACCTAGTTGACCAATCAAGAACCCTTGGGTTGCTGGTCAACACACGGCCGCTAGATGACACTGGCAGTTCTGGCCTCACCGAGTGACCCCTGTTGCGACGTCCCCTTACTGTGCTGCGACCTGTGCCTGCTCCAGGAATGTTTGTGCCACCCACCGCGGTGAGACCTCCACCTCTCCTACATACTGTTTTTTTTAAAATGTACAGACACTGTTTGATAAGAATCTGTATATGTAAATACACATCCTTATTTGACCCAAAATAAACCCCACTAACAAGTTGGGAACCCTTGGATATAAATTGCGCCCCCAAAAAAGGCAGGAAAAATTTGCTTTAGTGTCGTTTAAAAACCTTTTTTTTACTGAATATAAAAGCACAAACGGTTTAATTAATTCGAAAAATTTAAATTACGGGCAAAATTTCTTCTTTTAGCTTTGAAAAACACAGTTTTTTTTATGATACAACAGCAAAAAACGCTTAATAACCCTTGGAAAAAATTGCAAAAAAGAAATGATTGCCAA
This sequence comes from Phyllomedusa bahiana, assembly GCA_025379985.1. NCBI lineage: Eukaryota > Metazoa > Chordata > Amphibia > Anura > Hylidae > Phyllomedusa > Phyllomedusa bahiana. Next base: position 40,920 of record JAODAL010010255.1, read on the forward strand.
AAATGCCCACATGGGGCGTGTTAAAAAACAAGGTTTTTAAATGACTTAAACAGCAAAAAAACCTTAAATTCCCTTTGGGATATGAAATTTGCTACAGGCAAAATCTCTTTTTGCCTTTAAAAAAAAAAAACTTTCTTTTATGACTACAATAGCACAAAGAGTTTAAGTCCCCTTTGGAAAAAAAATTGCGAAAAAGAAATTAGCAAAAAAAATTTAAGGGTTTTGGATTGAAAACGCTTTTTTCTTTAACTAAATAAAACCCAAAACAACAGGCTAGAAAACCCCTTTGGGTATTCAATGCTCCAAACTGACAATACATTAAAATGTAATGGCTGAATTGACACCACTGACTTCAACCCAAACCCCAAAATTAAAAATTAAAACGTAAAAACATTTTGAGAAAAGCTGGACACCCCCCCCCCCAAAAAAAAAAAAATGCTGAAAAAAAGGGTCTTTCTTTGTGTGGCCCCCTAAACGGACGCCAGCTACAACACGGCAAAGAGAGAAGTGTAAACGCCACGTCGCGTTCCAAACTTATAGTGCGTTAAATACAGAATCCCGCCGTCTCGATGGCTTCATCCTGCTATGCATTTAGGAAAACCCCTTTTTCTTCCAGAGTTTTTGCCCCATGTAAACCATGTTTTGCACCTTTTTTAAAATTAAAAAACCCCTTCGTTTCCCGCAATCACCCAAAACTTCGACTTCGTTCAAAAAACGAAGTTTTCCTAAATTCGAAGAATTCCACTTCGTTAAAATCGTTCGCCCCCTTTTTAAATACAACCTCGCCACCAGCCCCAAAACCCAAAAAGCTGCTAAGGGAACCAAAGGGCAAAATTGTAGACCTGCACAAGGCTGGGGGGGGCAAGCATTTTGGGTTGGGAAGCAAAAACTGTTGGTGAATTATTTAAAAAAAGGAAAAAAACACAAAGATGTCATCTTCCCCAGTCTTGGGCCCAAGCAAGACTTTCCCCGGGGGTAAGGAAAATTTGAGAAAGGGCGGGGAAACAGCCCCAAAATACTGGGGGGACCTGGTCAAGACCTGAATGAGCTGGAACCACAGCCCCCCCCCCCCCCCCCCCCCCCCCCCAAAGATTACATTAGAAATCATTTCGCATCAAGTACAAAATCCTGCAGGGGGACGCAAGGTTCCCCCGCTCCCCCCAGTACATGTCCCCGGGCCTCTAAGTTTTCAAATGACCATCGGTCCCGGGAGGCAGGGGGAAAGATCATGTGGTCAAAGATAAAAATAAACTTTTTGTATTAAATCCCCTTCTGTTTTGGGAAAAAGAAATAGTAAACCCCATGAACACTATCCCAACTGTGAAGCACGGGGGGGGGGAAACATCAACTTTGGGGGGGCTTTTTGCAAAGGAGACAGGACAACTGCACTGACGAAGAGTGAGGGGGGGGCCATTTTAGCGGTTTTTGGGCCCATAACCTCCCCCCCCAGTAAGACATGAAGAGGGGGTCGACTGGTCATCCAATGCAATGACCGAAACACACACATTTCAATTTCCCCGGGTGTGGTCTAGCCAGTCTCCAGACCTAAACCCCAATTTAAAAAACCCTTTGACAAGCTGAACCTCAATGTAGCCCACGTTTTCCCCTACACCTAAAGGGGGGAAAAGATTTTTTTTAAGGAGGGCCCCAAAATCCTTACCAGCATGTGAAATTGGTCAAGAAAAGGATATTTGACCTCTATAATTGAAAACCCAAGTGTTACAAAATTTTAAGTTTTGTTTTTCTATTGTATCGAATATTTTATTTCAGCAAAAAAAATGCAAATTTAAATTATTTAAAATCAAATAATGTGATTTTTTTTTTATTTTTTAGATCCTCTCAAAGTTGAAGTGTACCTACGATAAAAATTACAGACTTCTCCTTTTTTGAGGTAAAATTGCAAAAAGGGGGGGTCAAATCTGTTAGTGACAAACTTTAACTCTTAAGGGTATGTTCACCCGATGCACTGTGGTGCGTACTCCTGTGGAGCGGAGGGGCCGGCAGCTGCCAGCCCCAAAAAATCATTACTCCCGGGTTTTTCTCCCCTGGTACAATACGATGATTTACGACGGGGGGGGGAGGCGTAAACCAAATTCTCAAAGAACTATGGATACCATAATTTTGGCAAAATCTCGCCGTTTTTGGCGCAAAAAAGTGGTGAAATATGCCAAATTACGCCGGTGAACATACCCTTAGAGCCTGAGCCTTCTACCCCCTTTTGAACCCCTTTTATTAGCAATGTCCATGAAAAGACTCAGCTAGGGGTAGCAGAGTTGTTGTCAATCACGATGGAACCACCCCAGCTGAAAAGGGTGTGGGGCCTGAATGGCGTGCAGACAGACTCGTAAAACAAACATGGTGAGAAAAACCTTTTAATGTTACATATTTAGTAATTTTTAGTTACCTTTAAAATTATTTCTCAGTGGTTAAAATAATGTAAATGCTGTACCTCAGATACACAATTATATTGAGTCTGTTTATTTTCTCCCATTTTCAGCACCCAAAGGGGTTTTAAAAAAATTCCCCCTCTCAGTTCACATAAAACCATTGTGCTACTTTTTTTTCATGACTTAAAAGTCCTGGGTTGGTAATCTTATAAGGTGGTTATAAATTGAGAGTGAGGATTTCTTTGAGATAAGTACATTAACTGTACCATAAGGTGGAAACCTATAGACTACAACTAATAATAAATAATTTGGGGAAAAATATCTTTTGGCACACAGCACTAAATCATGTTTTACTGTATATATTGCTTTGGAGCCTGCCAGAGACTCTTCATAATTCAAGTGAATTTTTAAATGGCTCTGTTTTACTCAGTTTGTGGGTTCAGGGCAGGAGGGAATTGATAACAGTTGCAGAGTACATAAAAATTCTTGCAAGTGTTATGTACAAGAGCATTGTCGGTCTTTCTGTGGTTATAGAGAAAAGGTGCTGATATCAGTCAAATAAATAAAAAGCACTTTCAGTCCTGAGCCAGCAGTAGTGTATGTCTGGACTGACCCACTGCTAAGCCAAGATACAGCTGTTGGAATTGGTTAAAATTGTTAATTACAACTTAAAAAATACATTCATATCTATGTAATATTTGTAAAAGTGGATTTGAAAATTACATATTTTATAACTCTTTTATTTTACATAAAAACAAAGTTTTGTTCTTTGGGTATCTAATGTCTAACTATTCTCTACACGTCTTAAATACAGGGATTAGACAAAATTATTAGAATATCCCTATTTTTACATAGTGAAGTTAAACTCTTCCTTATACATCTGCTACCACCAATACTGCTCCCCTTTTTTTTTCTTAAGAAAAAAAAAAAATGGTTAACACATCCAAACATTGAGAAATAAATTTGCTCAGGTGCACGCTGCCATTGCTGCAACACAAATACAAGTACATAAAACAAAGTGACATTCTACAAACGCGGAGTCACAGGCAAACACTACTTGAATGATTTCAAATTGCATCATGGTTACATCTATTGTGTATAAAAATCTGAGGCTTTTAGAACACATTTCAACAAGAGGGCCTTATTTCAGATGGAAACTTGCTCTATGCTTTACAGACTTGACTCAGATGATATCTAAACCAGGCCTTTCAGTAACATAGCGTATACTGCTGTTGGTGACCTTTATTACCTGTGCTGTTCTAAAAAATCTGATTTTGCTTTACAGAGAATATATGTCGGAGTTCCAAAGGGGAATGATTGTTGGTGTGCCCCGGTGGAGGCTCTGTTTTTGCTGAGTTTTTGGGGTGTGTTAGTCTACTGTCTACTTGATCACATCTCCATATGCAAAGCTTGATTTAAAAGACATAAGAGTACTTTGTCAAATTCTTGCCAAAATGCACAACACTATAGCCCCTCACATTACTGCAGAGTTAAATGCAAGAGAACTAGTAAAAAATCGGCAGGGCATGTGCCTCTCTCATAGTGACTCCGCTTGTTCCTTCCCTTACTCCCTTAAAGCTTAAAAGGGTTCCCCAACTTGGATAATTCCTATCTAATCCAAAGGTCCCTTGAAAATAACCTGATTAAAGGAATATTCCTATGCTGGGAGCCCAGCAGCTAGCTGCAATCTATGTAATAATCTGGCAGGGGATGTTACATAGTTATATAGTTACATAGTTTCTAAGGCCGAAAAAAGACAGACGTCCATCCAGTTCAGCCTATTTTCCTATAATGTTGATCCAGAGGAAGGCAAAAAACCCCATGAGTTAGAAATTAATTGTCCTCATTTTCCTTCCCGACTCCAATCTGGCAATCAGAATAAATCCCTGGATCAACGACTCTCCTCCAGAGTCCTAGTTACTAAAACTTTTTATATTATTGCACACTAGAAATGCATCCAGACCTTTTTTGAACTCTGTTAGTGAATTCACCATGACCACCATGCTCTTAAGGTAAAGAATCCCTTTCTATGTTTATGCAGAAATGTTCTTTTCTCTTGGCCTAGAGGATGCCCACTTGTTCTCAATATAATCCTGGTATATAAATTAAATTTTATATAAATATAATATAAATAAATAATATATATAAAATATATATTAATATAATAAATATATATATATAAAAAAAAGAAGAAACAGGTTGGGTATCCACTCCTCGTTTTGTTTTTGTTACATAGCCATTCAGTCAACATCACTGCTTATCTATGATTTATATCCATTTTTAAGTTTGGATTTTCTAAATTATAAATCCCAAAGTTTTATCAGTTGTTGTATATATATTCCAACAATTTAATCTATTATATACATCATATTACTTTTTTTGTATCAAACAGTAATCATGTGAGTTACCAAAGAAGATAGCAGTGCATTTTCTCTGAGACACTAGAGCTGGTGTGTCAGGAATGCAGGTATCGTGCATTCAACGTTAACTCTCGCCAGCTAGTAAGTTACATAATTGACTGACACATACTCCGTCCATTCACAGCCGGTGTGAGTGCACACAGGAATTTAGACTGTGTAACGCCAGCTGTAATTAGCTCACAAACAGGTGAATCTTTCCTGGACTCATCCATTTCCTATTTAAATCTCTGTTACTCTGTTTTACATTTGTACCTCTGATGAAGCGTGGGCAGGCCCGGACTGAGCACTTGCACAACCGGGCAAATGCCCGGCAGGCCGTGTGACTCATGGGCCGCCTCCGCCTGCAACACTTATAATCAGCTGGCGCTGCTCCTTCCTGCTCTTATAGGTGAGCAGCGTCGCTGTGAGGGCCGCAGCCGCCGTGATATCAAGGGCTGGCAGCAGAGAATAAGAGGAACAGTGGAGGGTCACGGCTGCCGCTATGGGCCGCTCCACACCTCACTGTTAGTACTGGCAGCATCAGGAGTCAAGACGGTCATGATTCCTGATGCTGCCAGCACAGTCTGTGGCTTCGCAGTGGCCGCTCCTCTCAGTGAGGCAGCAGCAGGAGGAGGCAGCACAGCTCACACACTGAGCGCAGTGGGCGGGGCCAGGCAGCTCCGTGCACAGTGCAGGAGAGCACTGACTGCCCGGCAGGACACGGAGGAGATGAACTTCCTGCCTATGAGAAAAGATGCCTGAACCTGCAGAGGACTGATCAATGCAGCCAGTAAGTGGCTTTAACTTTATTATTGGGGCTTTACCAGCTAGCCCCCCTCCCCCAGGCCTCAGCAGCTAGCCCCTCACCCCCCCCCCCAGGCCTCAGCAGCTAGCCCCTCACCCCCCCCAGGCCTCAGCAGCTAGCCCCCCTCCCCCCAGGCTCAGCAGCCAGCCCCTCACCCCCCCCCCCCCAGGCCTCAGCAGCTAGCCCCCCTCTCCGAGGCCTCAGCAACTAGGCCCCTTCCCCCCAGGGCTTAGCAGCTAGCCCCTCACCTCCCCCCAGGCCTCCGCAGCTAGCCTCCCTCCGCCCCGGCCTCAGCAGCTAGCCCCTCACCTCCCCCCAGGCCTCAGCAGCTAGCCCCTCACCCCCCAGGCCTCAGCAACTAGCCCCCCCCCAGGCCTCAGCAGCCAGCCCCCCCGGCCTCAGCATCTAGCCCCTCACCTCTCCCCAGGCCTCAGCAGCCAGCCCCTCACCCCCCAGGCCTCAGCAGCTAGCCCCTCACCCCCCCCCCCCAGGCCTCAGCAGCCAGCCCCTCACCCCCCAGGCCTCAGCAGCCAGCCCCTCACCCCCCCGGGCCTCAGCACCAGCCCCCCCTCACCCCCCGGCCTCAGCAGCCAGCCCCTCACTCCCCCAGGCCTCAGCAGCCAGCCCCTCACCTCCCTCCCCAGGCCTCAGCAGCTAGCCCCTCACCCCCCCCCCCAGGCCTCAGCAGCTAGCCCCTCACTACCCCTCCCCCAGGCTTCAGCAGCTAGCCCCTCACCCCCCCCCCAGGCCTCAGCAGCCAGCCCCTCACCCCCCCAGGCCTCAGCAGCTAGCCCCTCACCACCCCCAGGCCTCAGCAGCTAGCCCTCACTCCCCCAGGCCTCAGCACCATCCCCTCACCCCCCCCCCGAAGGCCTCAGCAGCTAGCCCCTCACCCCCCCCAGGCCACAGCACCTATCCTCTCACCCCCCCAGGCCTTTGCAACTAGCCCCCACCCCCCCAGGCCTCAGCAGCTAGCCCCTCACCTCCCCCCAGGCCTCAGCAGCTAGCCCCTCTGGTCAGCTAGCCCCTCACCTCCCCCCAGGCCTCAGCAGCTAGCCCCTCTGGTCAGCTAGCCCCTCACCCCCCCCCGGCCTCAGCAGCTATCCCATCTGGTCAGCTAGCCTTCACCTCCCCCCAGGCCTCAGCAGCTAGCCCCTCTGGTCAGCTAGCCTTTCACCTCCCCCCAGGCCTCAGCAGCTAGCCCCTCTGGTCAGCTAGCCTTTCACCTCCCCCAACGCCTCAGCAGCTAGCCCCCCTGGTCCGCTAGCCTTTCACCTCCCCCCAGGCCTGAGCACTAGCCCCTCTGGTCAGCTAGCCTTTCACCTACCCTCAGGCCTCAGTGCTAGCCCCTCTGGTCAGCTAGCCTTTCACCTCCCCCAAGGCCTGAGCACTAGCCCCTCTGGTCAGCTCGCCTAACACCGCCCCCCAGGCCTCAGAGCTAGCCCCTCTGGTCAGCTAGCCTTTCACCTCCCCCCAGGCCTCTGCAGCTAGCCCCCCTCCTACCCCAGGCCTCAGCAGCTAGCCCCTCTCCTCCCCCCCAGGCCTCACCAGATAGTCCCTCTGGTGAGCTAGCTATCCAGACTGGTGGGATGCCAAGTTGTGGAGTGACCTTTTAGGGGCCTATTTATCAGCCTGTTTTATGTAACTACCTACCTACCTAATTGGCGGCCTATATTCTTACCTTCCTGCCTAATTACCTACCTACCCAAAAGGGTGTCTACCTACTTACTTAATTTAGGAGTGTACCTATGTCCTGTGTGAAGTGTTAACTTACCTATTAGATAAGGAAACAAAAACAACTTAGACCATAGTTGCCAACTTTTGAAATTGAAAAAGCAGGAGATTGTAGTGGGCGGCGCTTATAGCCAGGTAGTAGCCCCCCATAACCAGGTAGTGCCCTTTACAGGCAGGTAAAATGCCCCCCTTGTAGCTAAGAAGATGCCCCCTTGTAGCCAAGGGAAGATGCCCCCTTTGTTAGCCGGGTAGATGCCCCCCTTTGTTACCAGGTAGATCCCCCCTTTGTTAAGCCAGGTAGATGCCCCCATTGTTAGCCAGGTAGTGCCCCCCTTTGTTTGCCGGGTTTAGTTGCCCCTCTTGTTGCCAGGTAGATGCCCCCATTGTTTGCCAGTTAGTGCTCCCTGTTGCCAAGTAGTTGCCCCCTCTGTTGCCAGGTATTGCCCCCTCTGTTGCCAGGTAGATTCCCCCATTGTTAGCCAGGTATTTGGCCCCCTCTGTTGCCAGGTAGATGCCCCCATTGTTAGCCAGTATTGCCCCCTTTGTTAGCCAGGTAGGCCCCCTCTGTTGCCAGGTAGATGCCCCCATTGTTGCCAGGTATTCCCCCCTTTGTTGCCAGGTAGTTCCCCCCTTTGTTGCCAGGTAGTGCCCCCATTGTTGCCAGGTATGCCCCTTTTTGGCCAGGTGTGCCCCCCTTGTTTGCCAGGTATGCCCCGTTTGGTAGCCCATGTTTGCCGGTCATTGTTGCCAGGTGATGCCCCCATTTTTGCCGGGTAGTGCCCCCATTGTTTGCCAGGTAGTCCCCCTCTGTTGCCAGGTGTCCCCTTTGTTTGCCAGGTGATGCCCCCATTGTTTGCCAGGTAGTGCCCCCTTGTTGCCAGGTGATGCCCCCTTGTTGCCAGGTGATGCCCCATTTTTTGCCAGGTATTGCCCCTTGTTACCGGGTAGTCCCCCTCTGTTGCCAGGTAATGCCCCCTTGTTTGCCAGTATTGCCCCATGTTGCCGGGTAGTGCCCCCTCTGTTGCCAGGTAGTGCCCCCTTTTTGGGCCAGGTGTGCCCCCATTTTTGCCAGGTAGATGCCCCCTTGTTTGCCAGGTAGTGCCCCCATTGTTTGCCAGGTAGACCCCCTCTGTTCCCCGGGTTAGTCCCCCAACTTTAAATAAATGCCCCCATGTTCCGGGTTGCCCCCTCGTTCCAGGGGTGATGCGCCCATTTGTTTGCCAGGTAGTGGCCCCCTTGTTCCAAGGGGTTAGATGCCCCCATGTTTCCAAGGAGATGCTTTTGAAGCGGCCGCTTCAAACCCCCCTGTGGAACGCCCGGGGGCGCCAGAGTAGCGCACCAGCTCTACTCTGTCCGCCGCGTCATTAAAGAGCCCCCGCTGCCTGCTGGCGGCGGGAGAAATGCCAACTCTGCCGGGGGGACGGGGGGTGACCCCAAAGAGCGGGACCCCCCCGCCAAAAGCGGGAGAGTTGGCATGTATGACTTAGACTATGTACAGAAGAGGAGCCCCAGAGCTGTCTGTGGGAACTTTAAGGGCTTGTTCATACGGAGTTCACACTCAGTGTTACAAGCGCTTTTAGGATCCATCTTGGGGTCCACTCTGTTGGTCTCCAAGACAGATCTAACAATTAGCAGTGAGTTTATCACTGTGGTCTATGCCGAACACGCAGCAGCGTTCACATGAGGGATCGTCGCTGCGTGTTTCAAAAGCACAGCTGCACACCGTCTTGAAAAGAATTGCATGTGAACGCCGCTGCATGTTCAGTGCAGCAAGCAGTGATAATCTCACTGCTAATTGTTTAGATTCATCTTGGGGACCGACAGAGCCCACCCCAAGACAGATCCTAAAAGCGCTTGTAACACTGAGTGTAAATTCCGTGTGAAGAAGCCCTAACTGTTAGGGACACAAGGGGTAATTATCAGTGTCGGACTGGGGTGTCTAGGACCCACAGGTGGAGTTGACTCTAGGGGCCCACCGGGTGAGTTTTTATGGGCCCACCGGTGGAGATTACTTTGGGGGCCCACCCAACAGTTACTGAAAATGATTGTACATGCCTCCTATGCTCTACTTCTTGCTTTTTGCTTCTCTTTCTCTGCTTTTTTGCCTCTTCTGAGAATGTATATGGAGTTAAAAAACAACTATAGGTCTACCATGCCCAGGGGCCCACCGGGGGTTTCCCCTATTGTCCTGTGGGCCAGTCCGAGCCTGGTCATTATAACCATTTGGGGTGCTTTGTATTGAGAGTTTGTACACAGGTGTGACGGAGGTAAAGAGGTGCTGGAAAAGTGAGACATCTAAGATGTGTGTGTGGTAAATTCTGCAGAGACGAGTTATGGCTGGAGAAGTCGTCATGGTGGTCTGGACCGGATGTAAAATAAAAAGGGAAAGAAAGCGACTCTCAACAGATAAGACGTGTCCTGTGAGTCCCTGGGTGTCCGGGGTTATTTTGGTTCTGTTGGATCAGTGCTGTAATCACTGTCATGTGATGGTGACCACTGGTGATTTGACCACTACGTAGCTATATTGTAAGTTATATCAGCGCTTGTATAGTGACAGCGTACACTTGTCCCTAATTGTAAAAATGACTGTACGCTTGTCCCTAACCCTGTGATTTATCTGCACCAATTTAACTTTCTTGCTGGTGTTTATAGTGGTGGTTATTTTTGTGAATGGCGGACTGGCGGATATTGTATGTGGGGAGAGGCGACGGATATTGTATGTGGGCTGGTTGGGGATTTTGTGCCAGGGCTGCTTTTTGGTCCCAGTCCGGCCCTGAGCGTGGGTGTTCCATGTGAAATGCATCAGGCCTCTTTTATTGTAATCTTTAAAGTGTGAGATTTAAGGTCTCCATTTTTAAATAAATTACCTATTTTATACCAATTTTCTACACCTGGCACTAGTGTTGAGCGATTATCGACAAAGTTGAAATCGGCAAGGTTTTTATGGTGATCGAAATTTTTAGATCATGCGATAATTAAGGCTAAAATCTGTGCATCATCTATTAAGATCGCGCCATTTTCGGCGCTTCCTGTAATTTGGCGGCCAGCAAATCAGATTACAGAATAGAGCAGGGTGAGATGTGTGTGCGACGTCATGACTGGGATGTGTTATTGGTTGCGATTGGCTGGAAAAATCACATGACTCGTTTTACATAGAACAGCGTTTCCTGTTCAGCCTCAGTGTCTCTCAGCGTCTCATAGGAGTAGGACGTGTGCTCTGCCTGTGGCCAAACAGCTCAGCGAAATTATTCTATTTCTGCACAGAGAAACCTCTACTATTAGCTGTGATCCTTACAATTTAGTTAGTTTAGAGATTGGAATATTTTTTGTAGTTAGCTAGATAATTTTAAAGGAGCATCTACCGCTGTAAAGTCACGGGAGGAGCGGGGGAGGGGGGGGCCCGCGGGCGAACACAGACAAGCTCTATAAAGAACACTGGATAAAGTTCACCAAGACTTAGTGTAGACATTGCACTGCAATATATTTATTATTAACAGTTTGCTATTGATATATTTCCTGGATATTGGGCAGCCTGAACTTATATTGGATACACATCATTTCTAGTAACTGCAGGTCTCTGTGTTAGGTGCAAAACTCCACTTTTATTATCAGTATACATTTCAGATAGGTGTTCATTTTCAATTTTACCCATTCCAACTTTGTTCATATATCCCCCTTGCACTTAAATCTGAAAACAGCAATTTTATATTCCAAACAAACAAAAAGAAAAATAGTCTCGGCACTACTCTGCAAGGTAACAACTAGTGGGATGTCCGGACACACAGCTGCATGCAGACTAACAAATTAGCACGAAGTGTGGTGCTCAGTGAAGTATAAAGACAAGTATTTTACAGCACAATGTGAGGACAAAGAGATACAGTTTCTGGATGTGAATATTAAACTAGTCGGAGATAAAATATCAACACAGGGGTATCGAAAGCCAACTGCTACAAATTCATTGTTACACAGCAATAGTTTTCATCCTCATCATGTAATTTCGGGGCTCCCCTATGGTCAGTTCCTACGTCTCAGGAGGAACAACACGGAATATTCAGATTATTTGGCCCAATCCCTAGATTTAATGGAAAGATTGCGGGTTAGAGGCTATAGTGAAAAAGTGCTACAGTCTGCTTTCAAAAAAGCGAGTGAGCAGGATAGAGATAGCCTTATTAAATCAAAATCATTGAAAAGAAAAAAGAGAAAAATGAATAGATGTATCTTCTCATTTCAATATTGCCCTTTGGCAGACCAAATTAAACGCACCATAAATCGTTATTGGTATCTGTTGAGTAATGATATTACTCTCCAGGAAAAAACACAAACTCCGCCTCTCATTTCGTTTCGACGTACCACTAATCTCAGAGATGAACTAGTAAAAGGGAGATTGACATGTAGAGCCCCTAGTTGGTTAGAAAAAGGTGTACCCATGGGCAATCACAAATGTAGGAATTGTTCCCATTGCAAATTTTTTGATGATAGTACAATATTGAAGTTGGGAAATTATGTACATACAACGAAACATTTCATCACCTGTAAATCTGATTTTGTGGTCTATGCTTTGTGGTGCCCATGTGGTCTATTTTATATCGGTAAAACTATCAGACCATTACATAAAAGAATTAGGGAACATATGTATTCTCTTAGAAGTGAAAAGGGAGCACCGAGATGGATAGCTCATATGAGAGATGTCCATGGGAACGACACAGCAGGGGTTAAATTTGCAGGTTTACAAAGAATTGCAATGCCTTTAGATGGTATGGATAGGCATACAAGTTTATTACAATGCGAAGAAACGTTGGATCCTGCGCACAGAGGCCTGGGTCCCACTTGGCCTCAATGATCGTAATGATCTTTCATCGTTTTTATAATATGTTTGTTTGTGTCATTTGTGTATGTAATTTAATGTTGATTGACAGATGTAGGTGGACATAAAAGCGTGATGACGCAAGTTCACCGTAGGCTTAGAGGAAGCGTGGTCTCACGCGAAACGGCTGTTGCCTTTCTGTCGCTCTTACTCCCGTATGCCCTGTATGTCAAGTAAGCCGAAATAAATAGCATTTTAAGTGAAGATTGGTGAGTGCCGTGAAGGATTTTTTCTTTTCTATTTTTATCCAAGCAATTTTATAGTCACCACAGGTGAATTGAAAGGTGCAAAAAATACCGTGTATTATACGAAACATAACAGATACGTGTTTTTTTGACTTTGGCGCACTACAGCTTTGTTCATTGACACAGCTTGCACGTAAATCTGAAAAACACCCAATTTTTAAATTTCACCACAGAAAAATTTTAAAAGGGGCAAAAAATACCGGAAATTAAATAACAAAAACAAAACCCAGAAAACGTTTTTTATTTGCCCCTTTGCCCAGCCAAATTTTTTGGGAAAAGAACACCTAGAAAATTTAAAATTTTAAATCCAGCAATTTTTTTTTTGTTTTAAGGGGGAAATTTGAGAATGGGCCGTGATTTGCCGCTTTTAATAAGAACTACCCAAAAACTATTCCATCCCTTTCCCAAAAATTTTTTATATTTCTGAACTTTGGACGAAATTGCGGGTCTAAGCGAGCAAAGGGGGGGGTAGGAAATTTTGGGGGTAGGAAACAAAGAAAAGGGTGCCCTCCCAAGTTTTTGGCGCCCAACACGAAAGCCAGCGGATCGCAGTTGCGGGGAAACCTTTACCCCGTCATCGCTGGGGTTCAGGGCCCTTGAATCTCAAAAACAAACCCACGTTCCCCAAATTTTTTCTTCAGGGGTTTAAATGCAACCTCATCCAGCAGTCCTTAAACCTCCTCGTCCTCCCAGTCACCCCCAAAAAAGTGGGTCATAGATCCGTCCAACATAAAAGCAGACCAAATGTCAACCTCGTGTACCCACCACTGTGGATAATCCCTTTCCGAAGACCTCTTTATGACAAAAAGCGGTTTTTGGGGCCCGAAGGCATGTTAAAAAAAATCAAGAGGATGATTTTATTTTGCTCTGACCCCATTTACTGATGCCACAAAAAGAGGGGAAAGGGGAAACCGGGGCAAATCCGGGCAAAAAATCCCCGGGCGGTTCGGCAACCGCCTTTCAAGGGCCCTTTTTGCTTGTTGCCCGCATTCTTCTGGATGCAGAAAGTCCCGGGCCCACCAAATCAAAAACCCGTTTTTGAAAATGATAAAAGAAAACGACATTTTTTGGGTCATCGTGGTCCTTTTTCCGCAGAAATTGGGTTGCGGGGCTGCTTTATCCTTTTGGGCAAAAGGAAAAACAAGTGGGGGAAGCCCAAAGGGGGGTCCCGGGCCCCCAAAAAGGGAGAGGGGGGGTCGCAAAAAGACCGCTGATATTTATTCCCCCCAGCCACGGTCAAAGCGCCAAAACCCCCCTCCTCCCCCATAAAACGCCCTCAAAAAATCCAGGACCGCTAAAAGCCCGGGCCCTTTTTGACGAACCCCCCGATTCACCCACAATTTTTCAAAAAATTTCCCGCCTTTGCCGGAAACGCCTAAATAGAAGGGGAAGGGAACCCCTTTAAATGGTTTAAACCCCCACCAACAATTGTCTATCCAAGCAAACGAAAGCATGATTGAAATGGGGAAAAACTTTGGGGCCAAAAAAAGGCCAATTGAGCCGGGGCCTCCAAAAACCTTCTGGCCCCAAAAACCCCCCTTTTCTCCTCTCCCCCTCCTTTTCCCTTCTCCGCCACCCCACCAAAGCGTTCCCCAGCTGCCCCTTCCTCCCGAGTCTGATCAGGGGCACCCCCGCTTCAGCCTCCCCCTCGCCCCCGAAGTTCCAACCCCACCACCAGAGACCCCATCCCATCCCTTCTCCTTCCCAGTTTGGCGACCTGCAAACCCCTAACAGGGGGCCAGTGTCCAAACCAGCCTCTTCTTCCCCGTTTGGGGGCAAAAAAACCTTTTTTAAAACCCCCCAAAACCCCCCAAAAAGGGGCCCAAAAAACCCCGTAATTTGGCTTGGCCCCGGGTTTTGGCCTTTGGAAATGTTTTTCCTTTTTCCCGTCCCCGGGGACACAGATGGGTTTCCCCCAAAAACAAAGGCCCTTGCCTGCCCCCAATAAAACCCAAAGGCGACAGGGATTTTCTTTTTCCAGAAAAGCCGTCCCTTTCCCTGGGCCCGCCCCCATGTCACAAAAATTTTAAGCGGGGTTTTCCCGCCCTCTGTGGCCGGAAAATTCCCCTCTTTACCAACCCCCCACAAAAAGGGCTATAACACCGGGCCAAAAGGGCGCTAAAAATCCCTGGACAGCTCACTTAAGGGGGGAGCTGGGTGGGGCTCTGGGGGTTTTTTGTTTTGGGTCCAACTCGCCCCACGCTCTTCAAAAAACCCCAGGGGTGGCGCAGGGGTCTTTCCCCCCCAAAGGGCCTCCCCCGGTTACCCTCACCCGCCCAAAAACCAAGCCTTTTTTAAATTAAAAACTGTCTTGGAGAAACCTTACCCACCCCCAGGGCAGGAAACTGTGGACCCGGGTCTCCGCCCAACGAACCCGGAAGCGCTTTGGGTGGGTTACAAGAAGGGTTGTGCCCGGGAAGGTGTTAAGGGGAAAACGGGCGAAAATCTGCGGGCCCCCCCTTTAAAAATCGGGAGCTTTTAACACATCCTTGCCTGGGAAAATGTCATGAACCCGGCGTTCCAAAAAATTTTTAAAGACTACCCGGGGCTGGAAATGCCTCGGGGAAAGGCCGAGGTCTGATTCGCACTTCCCCCCCGTTAACCCGCTTCGCCCTGGCTGCTTGCAGCGTCACCACCCTCCCCGCAACCTCTCATTTTGACGGGCAACACCTAATTCCACCCTCCACATGCCCAGCGATTGGGGGAGCACGAATCCAAAACGCAGTACGAAGGACACAGGGCCTGACAACGCGGTGCGGCCCCCCGGGTTGTTGAGCCACCGAAGTGGGGCAGGGAAAGATCTCGCACCATCCTTGCCAGTTTTGAAGAAGCCCCCAAAAGGGTCAGTGCGGAAAATGCCCTTGCACATGAGCTTTGTGGTGATTTTAGTTTTGGGAACATCGTTGGACCTCTGAAAAACAGGTCCCGCAGGACGAGGAGGAAAAAGGGCACAGAGGGGACACGGAGCCTTTCTCCCCCTCAAATCCAAAAGGCCGCGTTTCACAATTTTTTCGTCTTCATTTAAGGCAGTGGTTCAGGTCCAGAGCTATGAAAGGGGGGCCATCACTCTCAGGGTGCATCATCTCAGGCAAGTCAGGGCGTGTTGAAGCTGTGCCGGAGCAGCGGGAGGAGGAGGAGGAGGTATTCCTAGACACCCCGATGTTAGCCCCCGGGGCCCCCTGCCTTGGAAAGAGGTTTGGCGTAAATTTTTGGGGAAAGGGGGAGGAAAAAGGGGAAATCATTTTTGCAGTCCCCTCGACCCAGAGTCGGGAAATGGGCTCCACTCTCACATTGCTTGGATGCTCCTTTCCTCCAACAGATCCTCGCTTTAAAGGCCACAAAATGAACAACATTACTGCGTGGCCAAACCCTCCTGGTCCCCGGTACAAGACAAAACTCCACTTTTCCTTCCACCCACCCAAATAGAGAGTAAAATGCAGGAAAAAGGAACCTTGCTGATTGATCAACTGGAGACATCTGTTGTTCTGCTTTCCGTTCTTCAAATGTCACGGGGAACAACACCACGACGTACAGCGAAGTACCAAGTAGCCTAGCGGCAGCAGCAGCCACGGCAAGGTCAGAAGCCTAATGGGTGACCCCTGGCAATCTTAATTTACCACCCACCAACGCATGCAATGCGGGCACACATACATCACACAGAACCGCTTAAATATGGTGCAACATTCCCTGCGTCTCAACACCCGTTTTTTTTGTTGTGTTCCCGGACCCAATAGACTTTCGGGGGTTTACCAAAAATGGACGAAGGGCCCCAACTCCTCGCCACGCCATAGGGGTGTTGTCCTGCCCCAAACCAGCGCATTCGAGTGACCTTCACACGCCGAGGAGTCATACAGACAAACGCATCCGGTTTTCCCACAATAATGTGGTCGTTTAAACTTTCATCAAGATAAATCAGGCATGGATCTCTATTTTGGCCCCAATTGCCGAGTCACCCGATTATTTGCTGGTCTACTCACATTCCAAATCCAAACAAAATGGTCTCAAAAAAACTTATTTTAAAATGATCTTTTCTTACGCAATTTTTATTCTCATTTCCCAACAGTTCATTTTGCTCGTTTTGCTGTGAGGAGACTGAAAAAAAAACCGGGGTTTCATGACAAAACCAATTCCCCATTTACTCACTTCATCTTTAGAATTTTTCGCTTGCAATGGTTTTGGGGGCTGTTCCTCACATTTTTTAACAGTGGCTAAAAGTCATTTTATAATTTTTTGGGGGTCATGCTTCTTTAAATCAGAAAAACTACAGGCCCCCATTCTAAAAAAAGGTTGTTTCTAATAGACTTTGGGGTTTCTTCACAATTGTCAAAATGGCTCAGGGTTCATGTTTTGAATTTTTGGGGGCTTTTGCTGTACGCACATACTACAGTCCTTTATAAAAATATTTTGTTTCTAAACAGACTTTTGTTCTTACAATTGTCAAAAGTACTCAAGGTCAGCTTTAAATTTTTTTGGGGAACATTTGCTGTGAATGCAGCTATACAAAAGGTCCTATTATAAAAAATTTTTTGTTTCTAACAGACATTTGTTTTCCCAAACATTGTCAAGGGTGGTAAAGGGTGAGGGTGCTTCGAAACGGGAATAGGTAGGACACTTTTTAATGAACACATTTTTTAAAAATGCTTTTTTTTGCAAGATCTTTTAAAATAGCTCAATCCCTGTATTGAGACAACCCATTTAATAAAAATTAAAAAAAAGAGAAACAAAGACATGGGGGGACCAACCTATTTTAAAAATGTTTTTCTAAATTAAACTAAATAAAAAACTTTCCCTTTTCAAAATAGCGTTAAAAAAATTTTCTGAATGTACAAGGGAGGACCGGGAAAAATTGACCCAATGTAGGTTAAACAAGACAGGGGTAGGGCACGGACAGAAAAAAGTAAGAACCATTTCCTCCACACGTTTAGAAAATGAAAAAAGAAGCCCAAAAAAAAGGGCACCTGGGGGAAAAAAGGGGCGTTAAACCCCCAGTATTTTCCAAGTAAGCTCAATTGGTCCGCCTCATAGGGGGGCAAAACGCACCCAGGTTTGAAAGGGGACGAGGAAGCTGGAGTTCTCACACTTCCGCCCCCTGCTTCAGCACCACATTTTCGTTGCTTGCGTCATCAGGGCATTTTAACCTGCTTTAATAGAGACCGACGCCAGCCTGGGGCCCCACCGCCCCACTGAACTCCGGCCCTGGGGCAGCTGGCACAGGACGGTATAATCAATGCCAGTTCAACTAAAAAGGTGGGTTGGAAAACTCCTTTTTCTGGCACTTTTTTAAACTGGGGCAAAGGTTTAATGGTCAACGCGGCCAGACAGTTCTAGTCATGCCATTCAACTAAAAAGGGGGTTGGGGGAAAAACTCCTTTTTCCGGGCCCTTTTTTTTTTCTGTGGGTCAGAAGGGTTTTAAGGGGGCATGCTGCGTCCAGGACAGGGTTTTTTTTTAATGTCCAGTTCAACTAAAATGGTGTTTAAAAAACCCTTTTTCCGGGACTTTTTAATTTGGGGTCAACGGTTTAGGGGCATGCTGCGGTCCAGGACAGGGTTTTTCAATGTCCCCTTCAACTAAAAAGGTGGGTTCATAGACTCTTTTTTCCGGCCTTTTTAAACGGGGGGGTCATGCATTTTTAGGGGCTGTGCGTTCCAGGAAAGGGATATTCAATGTCCGTTCAATAAAATGATGGGGTTTAAAAAATATGCCTTTTTGGCACTTTTAAAATTTTTGGGGGCAGGTTTTTAAAGGGGCATGCGGGACAAGACAGGGATAGTGAATGGTTTGACTTTTTTTTTTGTGCTTTTATAGCCCAAATGTTTTTTCCCAAAATGTCAGGTATCCCTTTTACTGTTGTGGCTGTTAATTCCAGCTTCTCCAGCCCTTTTGGGTGTAAAAGAAGGTTTTTGCCTCCCAAACTTTAATGGGCATCGGATATCACATCGACTATCAAAAACCTTACGAGGGCCACAAACGCTATCCCCAGTCGATGCCCAAAGTAGTCGCCCAACACTACCTGGCACCATTTTTTACAGCCCATAGTTTCCTTTTGTATACACCATTTTTTCCTGGGGTTTAAAAAACCTGGGGGGGTCTCTAATTGACCTTTTAAAATATTTAAAAACATTTATTTGTCCCCCCAAGCCTCTTTTCTCAAACAAATAACCCTAATCTTTTTAACCTTTTTGGTATTGTGTCCATCCGTCCCCGTATTATTTTTGTTGCCCGCCTTTGAACCTATTTTTAAGCTCTACAATGTCTTTCCTGTGCACTGGTGCCCAACACTGTACACAATGGGGCAGATTTATCAATAGTGTCTTACTTTTAGACAGTGTAAAGTTAGACTAGACAGTTTTATAATGCGCCACATTTATCATAGTGTTGATAAATCTGGTGCAGGTTAGAACTGTCTAGTCTAACTCTGTACCACAATTAAGTTGTCTTACTTTCACACCAGAAACGCCGACAAAATTTGGTCGCATTTTTGGTCGCACTTAAGCTACGCCCATTTTCTTGCGAAACCACGCCCCTTTACGAGGCCACGCCCCTTTTGTCGGACGAGGCGCAGAAGCGTCTGAAACTGTCTAAAACACATAGTAAATGTGGTGAAAAGCTGGTTTCTGGTGCAAATGGAGCCAGAATTCTGGCGCAACTGCTTTGATAAATCTGCCCCAATATTCCATGTGAGGACTAACCAGTGACTTGTATAATGGGAGAATAATGTTCTCATCATGTGCATTCATGCCCCTTTTAATACACCCCATGATCCTGATTGCCTTGACAGCTGCTGCCTGACACTGGCTACTACAATTAAGTTTACTGTCAACAAGGATTCCTTCTCCATGTCACTTTACACAAGTAATCATGGATGGATTTTTCCTCCCCATGTGCATAAACTTGCATTTATCTGTGTTTTAAACCTCATCTGCCATTTCTCTGTCCAGGCCTCCAACTTATCCAGATCCCTTTGTAATAACACATTGTCCTCTATTCTGTTGATTACTTTACAGAGCTTAGTATCATTTGCAAAGATCTATATTCTACTGTGTAATCCATGTGTAAGATTGTTTATGAATATAATAAAGAGAATAGGGCCCAATAGTGACCCCTGTGGTACCCCACTAGTAACAGGGATCCAGTCTGAGTATCACCACCCTTTGTTTTCTATCACTAAGCCAGTTATTTACCCACTTGCGAACATTTTCCCCCAGTCCAAGCATTCTCATTTTACTTACTAACCTTTTATGTGGCACAGTATCAAATGCTTTAGAAAAATCTAGGTATATAACATCCAATGCCTCACCCCTATCCAGACTAGAACTAACCTCCTCATAGAAGCTGATGACATTAGTTTGAGAGGACCGATCCTTTATAAACCCATGCTGGAACGGCGTTATACATTTATTTTCAGTGAGATACTCCAGGATAGCATCTCTTAGAAAACCTTCAAACATTTTACCCACAACAGAGGTTAAGCTTATCGGTCTATAGTTTTCAGGATCAGTTTTTGACTCTTTTTTTGAATATTGGCACCACATTTGCCATGCACAAATTCTTTTTGACATACCCAGTTATTATGCAGTCCATAAATATTAAGAATAGGGGCCTGTCTATCACATAACTTATTTCCCTTAGAACACGGGGTAGTATACCATGAGGACCTGGTGAT
The DNA here is from genome assembly GCA_025379985.1 of Phyllomedusa bahiana. Classification (NCBI taxonomy): domain Eukaryota; kingdom Metazoa; phylum Chordata; class Amphibia; order Anura; family Hylidae; genus Phyllomedusa; species Phyllomedusa bahiana. Next base: position 61,019 of record JAODAL010010255.1, read on the forward strand.
TTGTCTATTTTAATTCTCTGAAGGTGGAGCTGCACTTCTTCCTGGATTATACAAGAAACTTTTAAGGTGGAGTTTACCTCATCCCTCTGCTCATCAACAGGAAGGTCATTTTCCTTAGTAAATACAGTGGAGAAAAAATAGTTTGGGTTTGCTTTCTCCTCATCGCCCTCCACAGTAATTCACTCACTACTTTTTCAAGGGCCAAGGTTTTCTGTTTTAATCCATTTGCTATTTATATTGTTATAAAATATTTTGGGGGTTAGTTTTACTCTATTTGGCAACATCCCTTTCTGTCTCCAGCTTTGCTGTCTTTATCAATTTTTTGCATATTTTATTTTTTCTCCTTATAGCTTTTTAGTGCTTCTTCACTGCCCTCCTGTTTAAGGAGCTTAAATGCTTTCTTTTTGTTATTTATTGCCTCCTTTACATCTCTGTTGATCCACATTGGGTTTTTCCTGTTTCTAATCATTTTATTTCCGTAAGGTATGTACCTCTCACAGTGGGCACTTAAGATGTTTTTAAAGATATCCCATTTATTATTTGTTCTGCTTTTTTTTAAACACCTTTTTTTTTTAATTTTTAAACACCTTGTCCCAGTCAATGCGGTTTAAGGCCTCTCTAAGCAGATTAAAATTGGCTTTCATGAAATTCAGTGTTTTTGTGGCTCCTCTGCAAAAGACTCTATTGAAGGACAAATGGAAAATTGTTATGTTGTGGTCACTATTTCCTGGTTGCCCCCCAACCTGAACCTGTTACTCTGTCCGGTCTATTAGTCAATATTAAGTCTGGAAGGGCCATCCCTCTAGTTGGCTTCTGCACCATTTGGGAAAGGTAATTATCTTTAGCTATTGACAAAAACTTGTTTCCTTTATGAGAGCCACAGGTTTCAGTTTCCCAATTTATGTTTAGGTAGTTAAAGTCGCCATAGTAACAACCTCATTATGATTAGCTGCCTCATCTTTTTGTTTGAGGAGTACATCTTCCATGGGTTCTGCTGTATTTGGGGGCCTATAGCAGATCCGTAGTACAATTTTATTATTGTTATTATCCCCATGTATATCTACCCATAATGACTCCAAATGCTCATTCCCTGTATCTATATCTTCCCACAGTGTTGGCTTCAGACAGGATTTTACATAGAGACAAATACCTCTGCCCTTCCGGTTTTTACGATCTCTCCTAAATAAATTGTAACCCTGTAAGTTGACCGCCCAGTCGTAGCTCTCATCCAGCCATGTATCAGTCATCCCCACTATGTCATATTCTTCTACAGCCATAAGTAATTCTAATTTATGTATTTTGGTGGTGAGACTCCTGGCATTGGTCAGCATGCAATTCAGATATTTTTCAGTTTTTATTCCTTTATCCCTGTTTTAACTATTGTATACCCCCTCCCTCCACTCCACCCCATGTTTTATTACTAATTCCCAGCTCTCTATCTTCACGATCTTGCACGCTATCTTTGTAGTTCCCCTCCCCCCCAGTCCCTGGTTTAAATAATCCTCCAACGTCCTGGCCCTTTTGTCCCCCGATACAGCTGTGCCCTCCCCATTTAGGTGCAGCCCGTCCCTAGCATAGAGTCTGTAGCTGAGACAGAAGTCAGCCCAGTTCTCCAAAAACCCAAATTCCTCTTTTCTACACCAATCTTTGAGCCACTTATTCAGCTTTCTAATCTCCCAATATCTCTTTGGCCCATGGTACAGGTAGTATTTCTGAAGAAACTACCTTGGAAGTCCTTGCCTTGAGCTTTTGCCTCAGTTCCTGAAACCGTTATTAAGGACACTCCACCTACCTCTAACTTTGTCACTTGGGCCAATGTGGACCATGACAGCTGGATTCTCACCAGCCCCACCCAGCAATCTGCCAACCCAATCCATGATATGTTGTACTCGGCCCCCAGGTAAACAACATACTGTTCAACAATCTCTGTTTTTGTGACAGATTGCCTTGTCTGTTCCCCTAACAATTGAGTCCCCAACTGGTAGCACCTGTTTAGCCTGCCCTCCACTCCTATTCCCCACCTTACTGGATCAGACAAGGGCAGTGTCTTGCTGCAGCAGCGCTATTTCTGAACTGACATCCCCCTCCTCCGCCAGTTTTGCAAATTTATTGGGATGTGTCATATCAGGACTAGCCTCCCTGACACTTTTCCCTCTACCCTTGTTTCTGAATGTCACTCAGCTAGCTGCCTCATGTTCCTGCACCTCCATGCTGCCATCCTCTCCATAATGGGCAGCAAACTCGCTTCCAAGTTGGCAATGGATCTCAGTGTTGCCACTTGCTCATTTAGATCCAAGATCTGGACTCCAAATGTGCAGAGTGCACATATTTCGCACAGCAGAATGCACCCTCAACCGCTGTTCAAGGATGGCATACATTGCACAGGATGTGCACTGGACAGCATTATCAATCATGGGACTCATGGGGATATTACAAAAAGAGCGGGATACAGATATAAAAAGAAAATTTAGTACAATACTGTCTACAATACTAAACTACCCAAATCTAAAGTCCAACAATCTTAAGTCCCCACACTTAAGCAAATAAATGCACTTGGGCAAAGAAATGCACTCGCACACCCTCGTCACTCTTTTACTTAGCTTTAAAACCTTTTTCTCCAAACGCTGTCTGCAGTGTGCAAGCCCCTCCTTCAGGAAAACAAAGGTCAATTTCATCACAGCACCACCACATGAGAAATTAACATCACACTGTACCTAATTTACATCCCTTATGAAATCTTAATATACAAAATAAGCAGATGATAGTCATTTCATGTTGTCTGTTCAATCACTTGAAAGTTGCAATAGCAATGTTGATGTATCTCTCACTACATTTTTGACTAGTATAAACGTGTGCTTAGAAAACAAATTGTTACTTGACATTATACATTGTGCACAATTATTTGGCCAGTGATAATCTTGACTATATCACCATTTTTATGCATATTCTTCCATTCCAAGCTGTATAAACTTGAATGTTTATTGGATTGAAGCCTATCAGGTGATGTGTATTTGTATAATGCGGGTCGGTGTGGCCTAAGGAAATCAACACGCTATATTAAGGTGTGCAAAATTATTAGGCAGTACGTTTTGCTAAAATGATTTTGTTGACTCTGAAATTCAAACATTATTAAAATTCTGTCAGAAGTATGCAGCACTCTTAAAATTGCTAAGATATTGGGGAATAATTACAGAGCTACCAAAACGTTTGAGGTTGTGTTGAGAAAAAATAGATGTAAGTTAACGGACAAAGATTTGAGATGCATCTGAAGTGTAGCGACTAGGAACTAATTATCCTCCAGTCCAGTCATTTTCTATAACTGCCAACTTCCTGGAATGCCTAGAAGCATTAGATGTTCAGTGTTCAGAGATATGGCTAAGATAAGGGAGGCTTAAACCCAACCACCACTGAAGAAGAGACATAAGTAGAAACTCAAGACTGGGCCGAGAAATATCTGACGACTGAGGAGTTGACAGGGACTCTTGATGGACTAGATGAATGGGCCTGTGGATGGATCAGTAATATTCACAGACCTCCACCTCCACTACCTGCCAGCAAGATAGAGGTGAGGTTTTGCTATGGTCTAGAATAAAGAGCTACCTGTTCAGAGTGAAGATGGACTCAAAATAAATTCTCAAACCTAATGCCAATTTTTAGAAGACACTGCCTACCAGCAGTGGTACAGGAAAAAGTCTGCATATTTTATTTTAAAAAAAAGCAGATTTTTATGCAGGACAAAGCTCCATCGCATTTATTCTTAAATGTAAGATTTACGGTAAAGGAAAATAGTACACTTCTCTGAACAGTGTCTATGGAGGAGGCTATGTTTGCTGCTGCAAAAGGTTGATCATCAACAGATTAAGAACCTGATAGACTCCATTGAAGGAAGGCTTATGACTTTTCATTTAGTAACATAATAATTCTGCACATTTAAAGTTGCCCAATAATTAAGCACACATATATATTTTCCTAAGAAAGTCAAAACCTCATTTTTACTTTCTTAAATGTTCACGTTTGAGGTTTATTAACATTTTGGATTAAATGACACAACTGTAGTGGTATAATAATAAAACTAATCCTCAAAAATACAACTTGCTTATTATGGCATCATAGATGTTGGTGTACTGCAGACGTACAACATGTCAGTCACAAGGTTTCACAGTAATATACACTTCACTTAAAGGTTCTCCACACATAACAGCCATCCAAGCACCCTGTAGATCAATTCATAATTTTTTTTAAAGATAAGCAGAACAGGCATTTAATACAGAAACTGAAAAAAATATCTATATGTTGTTACTCCACTAGTAGTGCTGCGCTTCGATGTCAAATTTGACCCAAATCTAAGCAATTTAATTCACATCAGCCCAAGTTGAATTAGGGGTTAGGGCTTTGATGGGATTTTAGAGGTCAACAACCCTACATTACAGTAGATGAGTAGAGGGATGTTGAAGGTTTCCCTGCACTGCAAGTCACTCTACACTGGGAGCACCAAGAAACTGTTACTTTACTCCATAAAAAGCCTTAAGGGTGTCACGGACGCGGTAGTGTATCCACTGGACCGCCGCAAGCGATGGTGTAAGCCACATCAGGGAGCGGAGTCTAAATAGGTCCCGGTTTTCACCAGAGCCCGCCGCAAAGTGGGATGGACTTGCTGCGGCGGGAGTCTACCAGATCTCTACTCCTGACGTGACTCGCTTGCGGTGGCAGCCGAGGTTAGCGTGGTACAAAATCGTAAGGCAGGCTCGTAGTCAGGGACAGGCGATAAGGTCAGGACAGGCGGCAAAGGTTCGTGGTCGTAGGATGTAGGCGAGAAGGTTCGGTACACGGAATATAGACAAGACTAGAATAACGCTTTCTCAGTAGGCAACAGGCACTAAAGATCTGGCGGGGAGTGGGCGGAAGCGCCCAGGTGATATAGAGGCAGCGCCCGGTAATTAGTTGGGCAGCAGGAGGATGTGGACAGTCAGAAGCGCGGCCAGGTGAGTATCGGTGCCCTGGGGGGCGAGTGCGCCCGTCGCCTGACACCCGGGCAGCGGCGGCACTCGCTCCTGAAGCCGGGGCACCGACTTGCGGGCTGCGGCGCTATTCGCAACAAAGGGTATGTTCACACGACATAATGTCGGTCAATACTTCAGCGCGTAATTGTGCTTCAATACACCCGAAGTACAGACCAACATTACTGTAGTTCATAGCTCTCATTGAGAGCTATGATTACCTGTTCTTTTCCCCAGCACATAATACGCACTCGGGGAAAGAACTGACATGTCATTTCTTCCCAGCGATTACGCGCTGCTGAGAATGAATGTCAGTGAGAGCGATGGACTGCAGGCGTATAGCGGCGCTCACAGTATGAGCCGCTATACGATACACACTTTACCCTGGCCCCAACTCAGGTTCAGGGTTGCATTTAGGTTTAGTAATAGGGTTAGGGACAGAGTTAGAAACAGATGTGGGTCTGTTCAGTCAAACCAGTGTTAAAGAAACAGGGACCTATTCAAGCAACACTATCTACGAATATTCACTTGCTACATAAATATATATTATTAAAAATGCTTTAATAAACACACTACAGGCAGTCCCTTACTTACATCGTTCCGACTTACATATGTCCCCTAGTTACAAACGGAGATTTATGGGGCGTGGCTGACATTTAACACCAAGTCACGCACCATGATAACCAAGTGCCAGCATGCCACAGCTGCACATGAGATACAGAACGTTAGGTGAAATCTTCTTCTAAAAAAGGGCACAGACAGCAAAACAAATGTAAAAACTGTTCCCTGTACTATCTAAAAATGTTTTTGCTGGCGTTACATTTAATAAATATACCTGCTCCGACTTACATACAAATTCAACTTAAGAACAAACCTACAGTCCCTATCCCGTTTGTAACCCCGGGACTGCATGTATTTACATAGAGAATATAGGTAACATTATACATAAAAAGTATAATATACACACGCATGGACAAAAATGTTGGTACCCTTTTGTTAAAGAAAGAAAAAACCACATTGGTCACTGAATAAATTAAAATTGACTAACATTAACTAATGAATATTAGACATTGCTTTTGAATAGTGGTTTAACAAAAAAAAAACTAATGAAACTGGCCTGAATAAATAATAAATAATAAAAATGATGGTACCTTTAACTTAAAATTTTGTTGCACAACCCTTTTAAGGCAATCATGGAAATAAGTGATTTCTGTAACAATCTGTTTTCTGCAACTCTCATTGAGACCTCTGCACCTGTCCACAGGTATTTAAGCCCATTCTTCATGAGCAAACTGCTTCAACTTTTAAGTGTGCCTTCTCCAGAATGCATGTTCAACTACTTCCACAGATGATCAATGACATTTAGATCAGAGTTCATTGAAACCACTTTAGAATAGTCCAATGCTTTTCTCTTAGCCATTCATAGATGTTTTTAGCTGGGTGATTTAGGTTTTTTACCCTGTTGGAGGACTCATGACCTGCAACTAAGACCATGATTTTGACACTGGGCAACATACTTTGTTTAAGAATGCCATGAAAGTCTTGAGATTTCATTGTACCTTGCACAGGTTCAAAAGACCCTGTGCCAGATGCAGCAAAGTTGCCCCAAAACCTAACCAAGCCTCACCCATGTTTCAGAGTAGGTACAATATTAATCTCTTTGTATGCTTCATCTTGCATCTGTGAACACAGAGCTGATGTAATTTGTTAACTTTGTCTCATTTGTCATAATGACATTCTCCCAGAAGCTCTGTGTTTGTCAATATGCATTTTGGCAAATTCCAGTTTTGCTTTTTCATAATTTGCTTTCAACAGTGGGTTCCTCCCAAATCATCTTCCATTAACAAACAAAAGGAAAAGTAGAGTTTACCTGTTCCAAGGCTGTATTTTCCCGCAATATGAGCGCGGTCTGCTCGTTTTCTCTTCTGCTCCCTGCTTAGACCCAAACCGCCGGCCTGACGGAGTGTTGATTGGGGTGAACTGCAGTTTGCAGGAAAAGGATATCCCGGTGAACGTATGCCTTGTGTAACGCCGTTAAAATGTATACTCGAGTCCGTAAGTAAACAGAAAACTTTTATTTCTTCATAATATTAAATTGAATCCTCAGTAAACAAACTGGCAACAATTGCTAACATAAGCAACAGACCCCTGGTGGTTCAGCAAACAGACAGTGCGCTTTCGAGTCCTCCGACTCTTGCTCTCTGTTATGTCTATGTGGTGTTAACCTGGCTCGTTATAAATACCACCAAATTAAACCACATCAATCACTCAGGGAGCGTAATACATATGTAGATGTCTCTAAATGGAGAGGGAATTCTCCTAGCAAAATGTATTGGCCCGTATGGAGGCAAAACCTGTCTTTATGGAATCCACAATAAATTTTTTTCTTCAGTTAACAATACCCATTATGGTACCTGATAAATTTCTCCTGCTGAATGATTAACATACAACTAATATAGGTTATTACCCTTTTGTAAACATATAGTGGGCTACTTGCTTTGATATCTTAATTATATGCACATTCTGTCAAGTATGGTTATTTTAATAATCGTCGAGGTCTCTTCTGGTCCCCTAATCCTATAATAGATCCACTGAGCATCCCTTCTAGCCTTGCATCTTTGTCCATGTTCCCCCTCTATAGGGGTTATGGTACCTTGTCTATTACATAGAATTCAAAACCATGGTGACATTCAAGACTAAATGTTTGGCTGACTCTCTGACATTTGTGGTTTTTGTTTTTTCGGTACTCATTTATTGTGTTCCATTATACGTGTTTTTGTCTTTCTGATAGTGTCCCTACATATTTTTTTGTTACATTGGTCATTCTATAACATAATTTGTCAATGGTGGCTATCACAGTTTGTATTCGGGTGGATAGTTGTAAATCGCTGTTGGTGTTGTATATCTGGTGACGTTTGTTGTTTTTTTTGCCATTCTTGCAACACTACATCTGGACCCTCCACAATTTGATAATAAAGCCTTTTTGGGATAGCCAAACCTATTCTTATTTTGGTTTGATGGATTGTATGTACACTCGGGTGCAATTGATTATTACCACAAAGTTTGACCACCTTTTGGTGTGACTCGAAGCACTCCTCCTAAAATTATTGTGTGGATGTCATCCTGTCTCAAAATGCCTAAAGTCCTCTCCTTCTGCAATCTCAATCTCTTTTCCTATCCCGCTTGATTGAACCCCGTCTCACCGCTCCCCTCCCCGTCTCCTGCGCACGCTCTCCCCCTTACGTGAAAGTGTCTCCTGTCTCTCTTACCCGCAATCTATGTCTGTCCCGCTCTTCCCTATTAGCTCATTTTTCCACTTCCCCCCCCACTGTGTCATATCTAAACAGTCCTCGCCGCTTCCCTCCCGTGTTATGTGTCTCTAATTTCATATGGAGGCCCCTTTCCACTATATCATTTTATTATATTTCCCCCTAGACCGTCTCATCGGCCCGATAATCGATCTGTAATCTGCAGGCTTATCGCTCCTCCTATTTCCTTAGCTGTATTCCGTAATCTTTTGCTTCTCACCTCGCTCACAAGCCTTCGCCCCTTGGCCCCATAAATCAATTTCCCCATAGGAGATTAGCCTTGATAGTACTGGGCAGCGCTGGGTGCTATTAGCTCTGGGATAGTATTACACCGAGTGGAGTTTGGATTACGGTACAAATTAGGGACAAAATACTACCCTTCTCCCTATGCACCTTTAGGATATACATCAAGGCAAAGGGGACTCCAACTGGTGTTCCACTCTACGTAAACAGCAACATTACTGAATGAATTGGAGTTATTATACTCACCATCTACCCCCTCACCGCCCTCGAGAGTCATGAGAGCCAAATAAGCCTGACCCCTTTATGAGCAGGAGTGTCAGTTAGATTTGTAACGCCCATTCACTACTTTATATTTAAGCAAACGGGTTACATTCGTTATAATAATTCATGTGTTCCTCACCTGGCCATGGTAAATATTGGGACTAGGGAGGGAGAGAAAGTGGCTCCCATGGAGGGCTCCCTCTAATTGAATGATAGAAAATGTTTTCAAATTTGAAATTAATTGTGGTTAAAAGATATTCTACTGCATTAGGATAAACTCTTGTAAAATGTGTCGTCACTAATTGCTTGATGTTTGAGAAAAAATAAAGTGAGGGGCCAAAGTGAACGTCGTGGGGTATACAAGAGTATTACCACAATACGTCGCACGTGATACAAGTGGAATTGGTCTTGCCAGCTCTACCCCCAGGGTCTTGAGGAGGGATTTGGTGGTTTTTTCTATTTAAACCATTGAGTTGAATTTTGGACTATGGGTTGGATCGATATTATCCCCCAAACCAATAATTCGCTCATTCAGAGAATTATGTTCCTGATAAATTATGGACGCGAATTCTGCGTATGGGAAGGGCATTTTGTGGGCACTTTGGGGAACACCACATAGATTATTGCGTATACACCGGGGGTCCTCCTACCAGGATTAAGCTCTCTTGTCTTTAGTTAAAGACAACACAGGGACAATGCCTTTTCCTTGTAATAGGTGTTTCTAGCGCATTTCTGAAACCTATTGGTAGGGTTATCTTCCAATTTGCGATATGTTGGCGGGGGTGTTGTTTATTATCCCTAAGTTGCTTTCACCCATATATAATCCCACTGTCCATTACTACCACCGCCCCTCTCCCTTATCTGCTTTCTAGATCGGTTATGGTTGTGTCCCTATTTTTTAATTATTTTATGGACTTTTATTTGACTCCAGTTAAGTTGTTGATTTGTATATTTTTGTTTCTTCTTCTCTTAGATATTTTTTATTATTTAATGAACTATGTAGATCCCGTTCCATGGTGTTTTTTGAAAGCCTCAAGGGCTGGGACTCTGGCTTTCTAAAGGGTAAAAAACCATCGGATTAGGAATATTATGCTTGTATATTGCGAAATGTTATGTTCTGCGATCAAGTCCCCACTATCTGTCTCTCTCTCCACCTCAAACAATTGTTTGAGAGCCAATTGTTCCTTAAAATGTACAGACAATCAATTTCATTTACAGTTTTTATTATCCTTCATAGAATAAATTTCACTACCATTTTTTTCACTGTCCAAAAAAAATATTTCTTGTACAGTGAGAAGCCTTATCAACATTGTTAATGTCACATAATTGCTATGGAAGAAAAATCAAAAATAAGAACTTGGCACAAAATTTAAACCCTGACTTCCTAGAACCTCTTACATTGAGGCTGTGTTAGAACTGACAGGACGGTAAGGACTAATAATCTTTGGGAAAAATCTTCCTTTATTTGTCACACGCGGTATTGACGCTGTGATAAGTACCTCGTCTTGCTTTCGTAATGTTTGGTAGATTATGTTGTCACCCCTTGTGTTTGTCTTTTCCGTTTTTGTACACTTCCTTTGTTCTGCATAGATAGGTAATTGTGTACTAATTTTCGATGCTCTGATTTTCATTGTCTGTGATCTCCGGTACCATTTCTATACTGTCATTGTCATGAAAACAGCTGAACCGATCTGTTTAGTTATCATCTTCCCATTTTTTATTCTCAAACTAATATAGAAACAACAACAAGCGGAGGTAATACATATCACACTTTCACTACGAAACTTCAGTAGGAACTTCATCACAATAAAAAAGTATTTTTAGAAGGATACTTAGGCATCTTGAGCACAGGAAAGACTTCCTTCTCACAATTTTTGATGGAGGAGTTCGAAACGCTCACATCCACAAAGGAGCTTGTCAAACTCTTGGGTAATATCACATTTGACCAACCCAGTTGTACAATTATAGCTAGAGATGGGCGAAATTTCTCAAAAATTCAATTCGGTTACTTCGCCGCATATTTTCGACCACAAAAATTTGTTTGTTCCGAATTACTCTTGGCAACGAAGGCAATTAATGTTAAAAACAGACTTATTTACCAGGGCTGCACAGAGCCTGCAGGAGTGCTGTAGAAAGTTGTGTGCTCATGATTAAAATATGCATGATGGTTGCTTTGGTTTAGGTCTTCATTACAAATGTTGTGTTTATAAGTATGACACGCAGGGATGACTGCCGCCCACAGCTCTTGAAAGAATCTGCTTCACTATAAAATACCCTGGGCACTAACACGTAGCGGCAAAACTGACCAAAAAACTCATGAGGGATTGTTAGCCTGATAAGTACTTTTCATGCAGCGAAAGCTGGGAAAAAAAACAAGTGAGAGCTAAACGGTCACGGCATACTTTCCAGTTGACAGAGGGTCGTGGATATATGAGGTGATCGGCGTTATGAGGCAAGCCTCGAGCAAGCCATGAGGTTCAGGCGAGCTGGCACAAATGACATTTTCATGGTAGGTGGCAAAACTTCGCTGGCGGGAAGCCCACAGATTGGCACAATGACTCGAGAGAGCGATAGGTCACAGGGCGGCCAGAAGTACTGCAGGTCAGGCCAGTGGCTACACATGACAATTTGGAGGCGGCAAAAACAAGTATTGTAGGCAAACCACAGAGTGGACACAATGATACAGTGTGCCGAGTAACCACAAGTTGCAGCATGAATCAGCAGTGGCACAATGACATTCTAGGAGGTGCGCATAAAAACAGTATTAGGCCAACAAAGTGGCACAAATGATTCCAGTGTGGACGGTCTACGACCAGAAGCAGCATGAGATCAGGCAGTGGCACTAATGAACAAATCTCTGGAGGCCAGGCAAAACTCAGTTTTTAGGACTACAAGAATAGGTGTGTACAATCACATCATGTAGTGGAGGTCACGGCTGGCATGGGATGTATGAGATCCAGGCCGTAGTAGTCGGCCACAATTGTACTTTTTTGGAGGCGGACAATGCCCTAACCTTCCTTCAACTATAACACGCATTTTACGCGCAACATGAGTGGCACAATCACACAGTGTGGAGGTCAACGGGCTAGGGCTCAGTGCAGTAATGATGAAACTCGGGCAGTGGACAACAACTGTACACTTTCTGGAGCGCCGGACTAAAAACATGTAATAGGCCACAGGTAGTGGCAACAATCACACAAGTGTGCGAGGTCACAGAGCTAAATGCAATGCATGTAGAGTATCGGGCTGTGGCACAATGAAATTATCTGGAGGACGGACTCTTCGACCACTCTACTATAAACTAGTATATAGGCAAAACGAGTCGGCACAATCACACAGTTTCGTGGACGTCATCGGCATGGTGCAGCATGGCTATAGTATGAGATTAGGCAACGTGGCACAAATGACAATTCTGAAAGCTAGGCCAGGTTAAAAACAAAGTATTAAGCCAACAGAAAGTAGCCACAATCACACAGTCACTGTGGAGGTACACGGGACGGCAGCACAGTATGCAGATACAGGCAGTGACGAACAATGACATTCTGGATGGCAGGCCAAAATCAGTATTAGGCCACATGGAAGTGGCAATAATACACAGTTGTGGGAGGTACAGACAGGCAGCAGCATGAGATCAGGCAGTGGAAACAATGACATTTGGAGGTGGCCCCAAAACAGGAGGAAGCCACGGAATGGCACAATGACCTTGAGAGAGGAGGTACGGACGGGGGAGCAGCATCGAAGTCAGCAGTGGCACCAAGTGACATCAGCTGTGGAGCAGGGCACGGCAGGAGTCTCCAGCGTGCAGCACATGAGGTCCCAGTGAGTGGCACAATGTTATTTATTGGGAGGTGGCATACCAAAACAGGAGGCGAAAAAGCACAGAGTGCGCACCAATGACTGAGAGCGGCACTGGTCCCGAGCTGGCCCAGCCAGCCATGCAGGTCAGGCAGTTCAGTGGCACCAATGACACAAGTCTTTAGTGGACGCGAACATGGACGAGCAGCCACACAGTATCGCAGCGTGAGGTCATAGTGTGGTCACTCAATGACAGAGTGCTTGAGGTGTGCGTGGCCATATACCAGTCCTGGTAAAGATGGTGGTAGGGCAGATGGACGTAATGGCAGCCAGATGTGTCGGCAATCAAGCGCAGGTTAGCGCAGGGGGGGGAGGGCGGGGACGATCAAGATTTACTTGGCTGAGGGCAGGTAAGTTTGACACAGACTGAATGAATAAAGGCTACTTGGTGTCGTGGAAAATCCATGGCCAGTTCACGCCTGATTCATCTTGACAAATAAAGGTCAGCTACGTTACACATTTCCCAGTGGACAAGCGCGGTTCTCCTTGGGTAACGATGGCCTCCTCGCCCTCCGAAATGAATCACCCGCTATGATGCCACACTTCTGGCCCGGGCAGGACAGCTCTCCTTCTGCAAACAACTCGGCAAGTTGGGCGGACCAACACACAATCCAGCTTTTAGGGCCTGACCCTAGTAGTCCAGAGAGGATATCTTCTCACTGACAGAATGGCGTGGACGAAAAGGAAGTGCTGTCCTAAAGTAATGGACCACAAACCTTGGAATTCAAGGACTGTTCCAGGGTTCCTGCTGCTCGATGGAGAATGCCATCATACACTAGGCGGGTGAACGAAGCTGCTCAATACAGCGTAGACTCCTGTCTATTGGTTACTACTGTATGGAGCTATGGTACTGTCTCTACTTACCCACCTCCCCATTCACACCAGCAAGCCGCGGCCAACAAGTAGTACATCCAGTGAGACGCTGAGGTAACCCCCGGTCAGACCTGTTCAGAAGGAGGGACGATGCCCAGCACATAGGATTGCGGCCACAACTGATTTACGTGAGGATTTCCCTATTGTAATTTGAGTTTGTCTTCCCTCTCAATTGCTGGCGAATTAAGGCCTTCCACCCTTTTGGACCATCGGTTATGACGAATGGGTCCAATATGGTGGAGAGCCAGAAGTCATCCCCTCTGCAGGATGCTGACTTTCGGCTGTCACTTAGCCAGGCAATTAAGCATGTGCGGGGCACTTTGCACAAGTGACCCTCCCGAGGGGCTCCCTGCCCTCCATTTCTCAATGTAATACTTGCATCGAGGTTGCTATCGGCGGGTCATCTGCACTATCTTCACTTCTTCTCCAATCCACTACCTCCTCGTGCTCCTGATCTACATCCCCTCTATTGTCAACTCTCAGTGTGCTAGAAAATACTCTCATTTCACCAAGATACATGCTTCCATGCTCCAAACTGTCCTCCCTCCTCTCCTCCATTTACAGTACCAACGGACTACATGTTAGGCAAACGAGACTGTAGTCGCCATCGTCTCCAGTCCCACCTGCCCAAGTATCAGATTTTTTCAAGACTTCTGTTCCACGGACTATGTAAGACAGTGGGAATGTCCGTTTATTATCACCATAGTACTGGCGAATGACTAAAATACATAACGTCCGCCCTTCTCGATTGGCCTCAACTCAATACTCGCTCAGTTTTACACTCATGGAGCTGCCACTGGCTGAATCCAAAAGTCTACAACAGGAGGCAGTACTTCTGGTTCTACGCCTGTATATCAAAAAATCTGTTTAATGGCCATTTCTCTGTCTCATACAGTCGATCCAACATGTCGCTGTGCTGGATTTCCAGCTGGGTGGAAAATCGCATATCAGAGTGTGTTGGAAGGACCGGCCCGTTTCTGCCGCTACCAACTCGAGGAGGGTGTTCCTGGGTTTTGATTAGATTGGATTATGTGCCATGCCTAAGTATTCAATGGGACCGAGTTTCAGAATGTTCTGAGATCGGTGGAAGACTTCAGGTACCTTTTCACAACCAGATTGAATACACTTGCGCCATTGCCAGGCCGCATTATGCGACCATCCCTCCTCGGTGCAGCTGCGGGACCAACCATCGTTCCTCCCAATTGTCCGTCACCATGGTTCCAATTTGCAGTTGGCGCGGAGAAGCGAAGGAAAGCCACAAAAACCACACAGTCAGATTTTCCTTGCTGCCATGTCGCGGAGTCCAGTTCCTCCCCTGCGTGGTCTTCTCGTTCGCCGAGGCATAGCCCCAGGTTGTAGAAACTGCGTGACACGTGTGCCTTACACATGTCTGTATGATCGCTAGCAGTACTTGTGGTATGGATGAGGCAATGCGTGGTGGGGTGGAGTGGTGGAGGAGGAGGGCGGACATTGACGCTAGGTTGCAGCAGTTTTGAATCAACAGTGGAGGTGAAAAGTCATGGCGTCTCCTGATCACAAAGTTGTTGGTGTGCCTGGGCTGGATGCACATACACATGTGAGGCCGTAAAGGACATGTACTGGCCCCTGTACCACTATTTACAAGCTCCAAGACAGTCTCCGAACTGCCACGTGCACCTTGGAACAAACCAATAAGCTCACAGGACTCTGACCCCACCTTATGCTTGCTTCATATATTTGAAGTAGACTAGGTACTGCCTTTTGGAAAAGAAATTACGGCTTGCGAACAACTCTCCACATCTCGGATCGGCACAAGCCATTAAGTTCTCTGAACGGTTGGCAGAGTCCACCCCTTTTGGAAAAGGCGAGGGAATGCAGTACCAACAACTTGGAAGGAAGCTCGGTCCAGCTGCTGACACCTTTAGGATGGTTGGACGCATACTGTTGTCTCTTTACAATCGCCTCTGCTGATAGTCTGCATCTGGCACCACGAGTAGCGAGGAGCAGGAGCATCTGGACCGGGAGATGATTGTCAAAGAGAAACCCAGCTCCCTTCTGCATGCGTTGCCACGGGCGCTGCTTGTTGCTAGCTGTTGCTGAACGGCAGGATTGCGACCAACCAAATCTGACGCCAGTTTTCCCAGGACCACTGGATGGTGTCGCTGCATGTGTTGTCGCAATGGGCCGTAGGCGGTGCCAACCGTTATGCTCCCTGGCCACTGCTCTCACTTTCTGCCCACAGAATTCTACATATATACCCATATTCGGATCCTCCGGTTGTCTTAGTAAAGAAACTGCCACACCGCGACGTGTATCGGATTTTACCGCCAACGCTCCGCACTGAGTGACTACGCGCCGCTGCCTCGCTGAGCCCCCTATGCTGATACTCTTTATTGGACCTGCGAAAGCGGGTTTTGGTTACCCCGTTGCGACCAGCTTTGGCTCCACTGACCATAACAACGTGCTGCTATTCTGTGGACTCACGGCCACACGACCACTTGCTGGCTGCGCTGAGCCACTGACACGGCAGCAAGCGAGCCCTCTTACTCCTGACGATGTTGTAGCCCCTATGCCTCACTCCCGGCCTCCCCAAGCTGCTTGCTCGGGCGACCATCTCGTCATCTATCTTGTGTTTCATACGTCCCACTGCTTGTCTCATCACCGGCTATTGGTATGACGAGGCTGAACATATCACAAAATGACCTCCCAATGCCCACATTCCTTACATATATACTTATGCGTCTACTGCGAAAGCAAGCAGCGCGATATTGGCCCCATTTCTTCACTGCCAATAGTAGCTGCTGAGAACTGCCCTCCTCAAATGTTATCCTCGTTATATTATAGTGGCAGCTGAGCCCAGACCTATACGTAGATTTCTCTGGTCTTGAGGGAACCGGGATGGTATGGGACAGATGCGGGATGAGGACAGGTGTGGGCACGCTGACCGCTCACGGGCCATGCCAAATAACTGATTTGTGGTGTGAGTTCCCACCGACTCATTTGGCTGGGGTTGTCAGATGTCATCTGGGAGGACACGAGGAAATGACTAGTAACCAATCAAGAACCTTGGGTTGCATGAAACAAACCAACGGGCCGCTGGATGACTTGCGGCAGTTGTTGGCTCACCGAGTGAACCCTGCTGCGACGATCCCTTCTGTGCTGCGGATTGGCCTGTTCCAGGAGATGTTTGTGCCCACTGCCACTCGCAGTGCAGAGCTGCCACCTTTTCTCGTCTGACCATCTGTTTGTTCTAAATGCTACAAGACACTGTTTGATGGATGATATCTGTATATGATAAAATAAAAAAAAAAATAAAAAAAAAATACAATTAAAAAAAAATAAAAAAAAAAAAAAAAAAAAAAATAATTATAAACCTGCTTTTTGACTCAAATTGAACCCAGTAAAAATGGCCAGAAAAAATTTACTTGTATGCGTCGTTTAAAAACACACTGTGTTTTTCTAAATGTAAAAGCACAAACAGACTTAGTTAACCTGTCGGACATGGTGAATTAGGCTATAGGAAAAATTTATATATTTTGCGTTTTGAAAAACGACGGTTTATTTTTGTCAGCACACCAGGAAAAACAACGCTTATTTAACACCTGGATGTAAACTTGCAGCCAAAGAATTGAGTCCGACAAAACTAAGTAGCTTTGCTAGCCGTGTTTCAATTGCGTGTATTTCTACGCCACACACAAGAGATAAGTTGTTAATTAACCTTTGAGCTTGACTGAATTAGGATACAGGAAAAAATGTATATATTTTGGCGTTGAAAATGACGGTTTATTTTTGTCAGACACCAGCAAAACAACGCTTAATTAACCCTGGATGTAAATTGCGCCAAAGAATTGGAGAGACCGCACAATACTAGTTGTTAAGCTTTGTAGCGTGTTTTCAATTGCGTGTTTTCTACGCCAACAACAGAGATACTGTCATGTAATTATACCTTTGCTTGTGAAATTAGGCTAAGGAAAATAATTTATATATTTTGTGGTGTTGAAAAAGAACTGGTTTATTCTTTGTCAGCTCACCGCAAAAACAACGCATTAATTAACCCCTCGGGTGTAAATTGCGCCCAAAGAATTGTGAGCACAAACTAGTAGCTTTGCTAGCGTGTTACAATTGCGTGTTTTCTACGCCAAACAATACAAGAGATTACAGTTGTAATTAACCTTTCGCTATGTGAATTAGGCTACAGGAAACAATTTATCTATTTCTGGGCGGTTGAAAAATAGACGGTTCTATTTTTGTCAGCACACCAGACAAAACAACGCTTCAATTAACCCCGGATGTAAATTGCGCCAATAGAATTGAGCCGCACAAACTAGTTTGCTTTGTAGAGTGTTCTATTGCGTGGTTTTCTTCACCACACAACAAGAGTAGACAGTTGTAATTTTAACCTTTGCTTGATGAATTAGAATTACAGGGAAAAATTTACATATATTTTATGGCGTATGCAAAAGACAGTGTTCTTGTGGTCAGACACAAAGAGCCTCAAAATCAACGCTCTTTTTAAACCCCTGGATGTATATAGCACCCAAGGGAATTGAGCCCCACAAAAATTCGTAGCTTTGTAGCGTGTTAACAATACTCGTGTTTTCTACGCCACAAAACAATGAGATACAGTTGTAAATTGAACCTCTTGGTTGTGAAATTAGGCTACCAGGTAAAATTGTAGTATATTTGCGTTGAATTAAAGACGGTATCTTGGGGTCAGCACACCAGCAAAACAACGCTTAATTAACCCCTGGATTGTAAATTGCGCTCAATAGAATTGGTGAATAGCGATAAAATGAAGTCGGTACTTTGTATTTGTTATAACAGCTGTTTTCCTATTTAAATGAAGTACAACAGGAAACTGGCTTCATGAATCCCACTTGGATTATTGAACTGTAAATATGGCACGCTGCAGTGGTCGCACACTGGATTTCAGATAAATACCCCCCAAAAAATTAGAAATAGAACATTAAGATAGAGAACGTTCTGAGACTGCTGAGACACCCCCACAGAAATTCGCTATTTAAAAATCAATTCTTCAGTAAGAGGCTATCAGCCCGATGGCAGACAGTTAGAGAGGAGGTGTGAGCTTACCCGGTCGTCACGGCGCCAACCAGGGACTTATATTGTGCTTTTGGTGATGTCTCAGAATCCGCCGGTCTTCTGATTCGGCTTCACCTCTGACATGTCATGCAGGATATTTGCCCATTCTTCCTCCCAGAAGTGCTCTCGTGCCCCATGCTAGCGCATCGCTCCGTGCTAGCCATTTTAATCTAATCAAAAGCAAACTTCGTTCACACGAAGTACCCCAAAGTTCGACTTACGTCCGAACACGTAGTTTTCCTGATTCATTATCAACGAATTCCACTTCGAGTTTGAAATCCGATGCGCCAAATCTCTAATACCTAGCCATCAAATCCAAAATATATTATGGTTTATGGCTCTTATCCCCAAATAAGGCTTTCCTAATTCGTGGAGGGTCCAGATGTAGTGTGTGCAAGATCGGCAATCAAAAAACAACAGAAGTCACTTGATATAACCCAACAGCCTGATTTTACACTATCAGACTCCCTTTTACCAAACTGTGATAGCCAACCATTGCTTTTATGTTATTGTATCTTACCCCAATGTAACAAAAAATATGTAGGGGCATAAGCACTTTACAAGAAAGACAAAAACACGTTATTTTAGATACACCTTTAATCTAGTATCATAAAAACTAAAAAAACAACAAATGTCAAGGAGCTGCCAAACAATTTTACATTGAATGTCACAGGGATATATAACAAGGATTTGATTCTATGTTAGAATAGGACCACTCCAAGGTACACATTTCCCAATATACGAGCGGCGGGCAACCTGGATCACAAGATGACCTAAGGCAAAGGGGAGGCTCAGTGGATCTTTTAGATTGGGGAACCAGTGACAGAACCCTGATGGTCTTACAATATTACAGTCAACGGACATGATGGTACTTTATACATTAAGTTACATTGCTAAGGCCAACATATGTTCTCACACAAATATGGTAAATGTAACCTCATATATGTTCTGTATCAGTCCAACAGAATGGTTACCTAGACAGTAATTGAGGTTATGTTTACTGCAGAAAATAAATTTATTGTGGGTACTTCATTACTAGACACACAAGGTTTTGGCCTCACATTAGGGCCAAGTACATTTTCTGGAGCTTTACTCTCCATTTTAACATCACACATTTGATTACCCATTCATTCAGTTTCGCGTGTTTACGGTATCAGAGAGCTGGAAACACCGTTCGTGTCCCCTTCCTTGATGTATAATCTTAAAGGAATTAGGAGACTGGGTGGAGAAGGGTAGGATTTTGTCTAAATTTGATCACCGTAAGCCAAACTCGGGTAATACTATCCTCAGAGCTAATGCAGCCAATGCTGCCAGTTACCATCTAGGCTGTATCCCATAATGGGGAGGAATTGATTAGGGCCAGGCGAACTGTTCAGAAGAAAAAGATTTCATTACAGCAAAAGAGAAAATAGCCCAGAGGTTATTACAGAGGGGATATAATAAAAATGATATAGACAGGGCCTCCAATAGAATTACACTATGTGGAAATCCCTAAAGAAGCATTTATGCTATCTATCATACATGAAAAACATTTGAAGAACTTCTCGAGTTCACATATTTTGATCAAAAGATGTTTAGTGCCACAATTCTTTCAGAAGTGTTCTCAAATATCGCGGGCAGTCACTTTGCTAGTCTTACCTCTCAATTAGAGCCAATCTGGCCTCTCAATGGGTCAATCCAGAATCTCCATCTATTCAGAGAGAAAAAAAAATAAAAAACACCCACCTGCAAGCTGACCTCTTATGACAGCCTGGTGAGAGTGGGCGGGGTGACAGAAATTCCAAAATGGAAGCACCCCTTCCTTCCCATGATAGGGTTAAAATCAATGTTCACTCAAGATAACGTATGTTTCCTGCACTAAACATTTACTGAAAAACGTATAGCAACCTGGGCCACTGGCAGGGCTGCGGCACACATGTAATTATACATGTACACACAGAGACCGCCGACAGCGGCACAATACTGCAAAAAATGGGCAATACACTACGTGGAAATCCCTAAAGAGAAGCATTTTCATGCCTATCTATTCACTACATGAATAAAACTTTGAGACTCTCGGTTCACATATTTTGATAAAAAGATGTTTAAGCTGCCCACGAATTTCAACGTGATCTCAATATAAGGGCAGTCCTATGCTATCTGTTACCTCTCAATCGAGCCAATCTGAGCTCCTCTCACTGGGTCAACCGACCTCCATTATTTACAGAGAGAACAAAATAAAACAAAAACACCCAACCTGCAAGCTCGCCCTTATTATGACAGCCGTGTGAGTGGCGAGGGACAGAAACCCAAAAAAAAATGCAAGCTACCACTTCACTTCCCATCATAGGTTAAAAATCACATGGTACACCAAGCTATAACGCTATGTTCTCTGCAAACAAAAACATTTCTGACCAAAAAAGTATGCAAACCTGGTGTGCACCACTGGCAGGGATGCAGGCACTACATGTAATTATTTCATGTTCACCACCCAAACACAGACCGCCGACAGCGGCACACTACTGCCAAACAGAGGGCATCTACACTACCCAGTGGAAATCACCTTATAGTAAGCAATTTATGCTATCCTATCATACCAAACGAAAAAACTTTGTGTATCTCTCGGTTCACATAATTTTGATCAAAAGATGTTTAAGCTAGAAACAGAGAGTCTCAAAGTATGTTTCCCATTCATTGGAGTTTTCTCGTTTCCCCACCCCCACTACTAACAGGATGTTCATAAGAAGGGCAGCTTGCAGGTTGGCGTGCTTTCTTTATTTTTTTCTCTCCTGAATAATGAGGTCGGTTTAGTCCCACGTGGAGGCCAAGATTGGCTCGATTGAAGAGGTTATTGGATAGCATGGACTGCGCCGTTTGGAGACACGTTGAATTGAAAAGTCAGTGGGCACAAGCCTTAAATTTCTTTTGATCTATAATTAGTGGTGACTTAACGGAGTTCCAATTGAATCTAATAAAATATCTACAATTGGCGCATCCGGCGACGTTATTACGGACCGAAATACGGCCCATTTTAGCCGTGTGAAACATTAGCCTTATCACCTGCAGCTTCTCTCATGAATCTCAGTTTTAAGCTATTGCTAGGTGCTTATATTTACATGGTAAATTAGTGATGTTATCTTCACTAACGCTCAAAATACCGTGTTTTGTAAATGTATCTGCGCTTTATCTTCTGAGCAAATTTAAACCATTCTTTGTTCTATCCGGACAACAACTTGTATCCATAAATCCCTCACCGGTGTCTACATGGCAGTGGCAACAGGTGCAGATACCTGACAGCTCCTTGTTTATTGCCTAGCACCTGCTTGCGCGCTAGGCAGAGGTCTTCACCAAAAAATTATATTGTTAATTAATAACAATCGGCTGCAGGCACTTAACTTATAAGTTAAGTTTTATTCTAGAGATGTCTAATTTGGAAAGCTTACAAAGCAGGTCTGGTATCAATCAATGCTACATTCCAAAGAGGTTTATGTGCTTTTCTCATGCAGGAAGTCTCATCCCGAAAATGACAGACACATTCACACACTAGTTTCTACTTTGGACTTGCTCACACAAACATATTTCTACATGGTCAAAGACACAGGTAAATACAGATTACTACCATTAACTCATATTATACGATTATCAATTTTCGTGTTGATTTCCTTTTCACACTTCGGTCTTGAAGGTTCCAAAGCTCAGAGCACTCCTCGTATGCACTATTAAGTCCAAATTGTTCAGAAAAATAGCGCTGATGAGAAGGGGAACATCTCTTCCTTCATGGAGCCAGCACCTGTTTATGGTGTGTTAGTGTTTTTGATTGCCTTTTAGCACTTATAAGCATCTGCATACATCACCAAGGCAATTATGGGGAAAGGAGCTGGAAAGCTCACCTGCTCCACTATATTGGTTGTAAACAAAATCCTCAATTTACATTTCGATTCACTGAATCTTTGAGAAGCCAAAAGGAATAATTGTACATGCCAAATATTGACTCTTCTCATAACGCCCCGTTTCCAGGCGGTTTTTCCCCTCATCAGTGAATGAGTCGCAGAGCTCGATATTTGGCCCTAGACTGGTGGGAGGCAATGAGATGGCTTAGAGAAAGGGGAATATCTCTCCTTATGCGAGAGCACCAAGTTAAGGTGTGTTGTGTTTTGATTGAATTCTCCCTTTTGCCACACTATAAGCAATCTGCATTTCAACAAGGCATTTATGGGAAAGGAGCTGCGGAAATGCTCATGCACCCTCTATAGGTTGTATCAATCCTCATATTTACTTTCTGATTCACTGAATCTTTGATGAAGCAAATCGAGGAATAAATTGTCAAGCCAATTATTGCTCATCTTCATATAGCAGTTTCGCGGGTTTTGCCCCCTCATCTGTGCTACGAGCAGTAGGCGATATTGGCTTGTCTGGTGGGAGGCACATGACGTGGAATGAGCAGATAAGAAAATAGCGCAGCTATAAACAACATTATTTTGTTTCAGTTAGCAATGTGGGGCACCAACAATAGGAACCAATAACAGAACACCCATTGTAGTCAATGGAGTCCATCGGAGGCTGTTGGTGTCTGTCATACAAACATATCTGGTGCCACCACTGCGACAGGGGCACCAAATGGAACCTCTGTAGTAGAATCTGTAAAATTGGCCTGTATTTTCTTTTTTGTCCAGCCATAAACATATTATATACATGGGCACACTTGAGAGTTGTCCATGGGCCCTCTGAGCTTAGGTGCCCCATGCTAAACAAATCAGAATTAAACACTAATTTGCGTATCACTTCAACATTTCAATCTCCTGCTAACTCGGTAGAAGGAGGAAAATTTGTGACTGACAGTGAATAGTTGGCATGTTTGTATTAAGGAGTGAAATTTTTACCATTTCTATTGGTAGTAACATTAAAAACTGCAATATTTTTCTCATGAAAGGAGACATGCCTATTTTCTTCTACCAGTCACAATTTCTCTGCTTCTTTTAAATTAGCAGGAAATTTGAACATTGAAGTGACTTGCCTCAACATTCCTGTGAGTGGTTGTGTAGACAGGGTTCAGTACTGTACATTGCTTTACCAGGTGTAATATTTCTTCTAAGTACCTCACGCGCTTTTAACACATACAGAAACACATTAAAATTTAGACCAAAATAACATAAAATATGGTTCGGAAACACCCTATACAAAAATTTAGGTGAGGCGTCGTGACTCAATCCATAAAGTAATACTATTATATGTTAGCATTAAAATGCCATAAATACAAATACAGTGACAAAGGATACGCGTTAGATCACAACCCATTTCCACGCTTTCAGCTACTACTTACATACATTGTTAATATGGGGCACACACCTAAGACTAAAATCGTTGCCAGATTTTTAGTATTAGTTATGGTGGCTTCTGGTATAAATGATAATAAATCTGTCGGCTGAGGGAGTAGTATGTTTCAAGTTATTTTATCATTATAATTTAGCCATTTCATACACCAAAATAATTAGCAACATTTGGGGCAATATTTTATTGAACACACTGAAGCCCAGCACAGCTTGATAAATGGCTCCATAAAATATAACCCACAATGTTGCTAATTATTCTGGTGTATGGAAGGCTGCATTATATTAATAAAATAACTTTAAGTATACATACTATTGGATCTGCTATCATACCTTGCCTACAAATTACTATCCCACTGTTCAGACAAGAAAGACAATAAAGTTAAAAAAAAAAACCTATAGGAAGAAAACAAGCTGAAAGAAGCAATGTGGTGCACTTGGCAATGTTCTTCTCAGACACTTTGGATCCTGGCGTTCATGTGAATGTTACTTTGACCACGTATAACCACCAAAACCCCCTTACCTTAACATTGTTGCAGATGCTGTACTTCTCCTTTATGCGCAACAGTATTCACCTTCAAACAGCCTAATGGCCTGCATTATCTAGTACACTCCAAAATGTGTTCTGGAACTCGGTTTGGAAGCGAACAATGGCTACAGCTGTTTCTGGTGCACCTCCAGATTCTCCTGATCTCAATCCAATGAAGTATCTGTTGAACGTTATGGAAAAGCTAATCCTACTCATAGAGATCCCACCTTACTTCCATGAACTCTACTTCTTGGTGAACAACGCTTAAAGGGAAAGTCGCGTTTTTAATGTAATAAATACTTTTTTGAGGAAATTTTGGGCATGTTTTTTTTTATCATTTTCATATCAATTTCTATATTCTTTATTAAATTCTTAAGTCTTCGCAGTTTTCATTTGGTCAATAGGACCTTGTTTCGCACTGCCTTATCAGCAGTCCGAGAGATGCTGTACAGTAGCATTCAATGCTACATAGGAGACTTAAGACTCGACTCAGTCCCCATTAACTTCTATAGGAGAGTTTTTAGTCATGCTCCTGTGACCTGGGAAATTAGTCACTGTGCATAGGGAGGTGAAAGGGTGAACTGTGACTATCTCTTTGTGTCTGGTGGATCCTGTGTTATCTTTAACAATGGCTGTCTCTTTCACTTTACCCTCTTTGGTGATGATATTTGAGCAGACAACTAAAAATTATTTCTCATACAGAAAATGATGTGTCAGGAACTGTTATCTACGTCTTAGTGGCACCAAGTGAAAAAACTGCAAGACTAAGAAATATTATTAAAAAAAATATTCGAAAGTGTTATGGGAAAATAAATAAAAACACAACCAAAAAATTCATAATATAAAAAAAGATGTTTAACATAAAAAATGTGAGTTTAACACATAAAGTCTATTTTTTATGACACATTCCCTTTAAGAGGTCCCATAAAGTCCTTGCCCCCCCTTCCCCCCTGCACCCTCCCCCCCCCCCCCCCCGTTAGCCCTGTTTAGGTAGGCTGATGAAGTCGTACCTTTAACAGTTTTTATGAAGGTTGGTTTTATAGTTTTTGTTGAATCGTCGTGCACATACGTTGAAATAAGCCTATCCTTTCCGATTTCCTGCAACAAATTCTTCAAATCCTTGAAACTTGTGAAATAATCCAGGTACAACAGTCATTCTTCTCTCAAGCCCCCTGTGATGTCACACTGCGTAAGTATCTCAGCAACACAGAAACAAAACAGACAGGAATGGTTTATGGTGGACTAGTTTTCATTTTTCACAATGGTGGGTGATGATTATATTGTGATTTTAGCAAAATGACGTGAAATAACTCTTGGACAATTCCATATAAGACAGACACAGTTTACAGGTTATATCATAACCTTATATTTACACCAGGAACCAGACTTATAATTAGCACATACTCCACCACAAAAACTGTAATACGGAGCTGATAAATCCCATTAGCGTTGCAAGAAAGAGTAAATCAACCCTGTGCAGTTACCTGGATGCCTTCATTATTAAAGGGGTTTTCTCCAGATAATGATTAGCTTTAAACATGTAGAGGAAGGTAAAAAAAAAACAGACCATTACCAAATATTTTGTTGTTTTGATTTCGCTTAAATCAGGAAATCAGGAAGATTTTTTCTCCTCTTAGAGTGGATACCAACCACTTCTCCCCACCTCTCCCTCCTCTCTCATTACTTCAAACTGCCATCAGTCAACCAGTTCGACCATAGTGAATCACTCCCTGCAGAGTCTTATTTTTAGTAACAGTCTCTGTTTACCTAACTAAATAAAAATATTTCACTCTTTAGAGCTCTGAAGCCTTGTGCACTTACACTTCAAAGATATCTGCCAATAATGTTACTGTGAACAGGAATGCTCAAGGAACAGACAAAAGACACTGATATGCCAATCATTGCTATAGACCAGAGCAAAGCCTAACCACGAAGTGTGAGTTACATAGTTACATGGTTAGTACAGTTGAAAAAAGACATGTGCTCATCAAGTTCAACCAAGGGCGGGAAAAAGTTGGTGAAGGGAGGGAGACATGGATTTCAAGCCCAGCCTCCCCATTGGTGAATGCCCTGAACCCACAAGGCAAGAACCAATCTGCTCCAGGGGAGACCCCATCTCTGACCCCAGAGCCTCCACCAGCCAGGATCCAGAATTTTACATAGCTACTGTACATACACATTAATATTCTTTAGTTTCAGGTAGTTATCTAAGCCTTTCTTGAAAGTCCCAACTGTTCCTGCTGTGACCAGTTCCTCAGGAGGCTATTCCATAGATTTACAGTTCTCACTGTGAAGAACGCCCTTCTCCGAGATTGAATCCTTTTTTCTCCAGCTGAAGGGAATGTCCCCTTGTCTTTTGAGGGGGTTTTATATGAAATAATTTTTCCCCATACTTTTTGTAGGAACCATTTATATATTTATATAAATGAATCATGTCCCCCCAAAGCCGTCTTTTCTCAAGACTAAATAAGTTGAATTCTACTAACCTCTCATCATAACTAAGATGCTCCATTCCTCTTATAAGATTGGTTGCTCGTCTTTGCACTCTCTCTAGCTCCATTACATTTTTTCTATAAACTGGACCCCAGAACTGAACAGCATATCCTAAGTGAGGTCGCACCAATGCTTTATACAGTGGTATAATTACATCCATGTCCCACGAGTCCATGCCCCTTTTAATAGACGCCAATATCCTACTTGCCTTAGAGGCAGCTGATTGACACTGCAGCTGTTCTGTAGTCTATGATCTACAAGAATGCCCAGATCTTTCTCAACAAGCGATTCTCCAAGTTTTTCTCCCCCAAGGATATATGATGCCTGTAGATTATTTCTACCCAGATGCAGAACCTTACATTTATCCACATTGAACCCCATTTGCCAAGTGGATGCCCAAGCACTCAGTGTGTCCAGGTCTGTGTCCAGTCTAAAGCTGATCTTGGCTCTGTGAAACTGCATGGTAGAAAACACTTTTAATAAAATATGGTCTGATTGTTATCTAAGTCATAATGACAGACAAACACAATTTAACCAAACAATTTACTGTTTATGTCTTTTATTAAGCACATTGAGTAAACATCCATGGTACAGGGAGAAAAAGAAAGTGGACCCTTAAACTTAATCATTTATAGATTTATTCAATAATCACTTCCATCAACCTTTTCCTGTAGCTTCAAATACGATCTCCAGAATATTAATGAAATGTGTTTTAGTTTATCAATATTTCTGGATTGCCATGCATGTACAACTCTCTTCAGGTCCTACCACAGCATCTAAACAGGGTTAAGTTCAGGATTTTGATTTGGTCATTCCAAAACATACATTTTCTTTTTCAACCACTATTTAATTTATTTGACTACTTGTATCACAACATCTCTGTAGCTTGAGGTCAAAGACTGCTGCTTATATTTTCCTGGAAAATGTTTACATAAACCTTTTTAACTTTTTGATATACAAATTCATTGTCTCCTCAATGATCATAAGGTAAACTGGTCCAGAGCCTCCAAAGCACCAGTCTCCACCATGTAACTGTGATGAGATTTTGGTGTTAGTGTACAGTTTTTTTTTTTTTATTCCCCAAAGAATGTAGTTCCACATAGTCCCTAAGCAATTTTTCTTCTTAGAAAACAGAGGCTTCCTTCGTGGTGTTTTTCTAATAATGGTCATATGAACAAAGGTTTTTGCAGTTTGTAAAGTCTTTTGCTATTACCTTTGGTGTTTTGTTACCTTTTCTAGGATTGCCCAATGAATTGTTTGAGTGATCATTATAGGAACACTCCAAAGGAGAATAGCAACAATCCTGAGTTTTCTCACTTTGTAGACAGTTTGTTCCACAATGGTTTGCTGTACACAAAGGTCTTAAGCATTGCTTCTGCAGCCTTTTCCAGATCCCTGCATCCATATGCAAAGATAGCATAGCTTAACTGGTCAATTATCACATGTGACCTTCACACATTAAGTTACCTAAACTTTTGCAATGCTTTTCAATAGCCTTTATTGTGACCTAAGAACAGATAACATGGTGCCACATCACTGCGACTTGAGGCCTTAACAACTGGCTTAACGACTGTTAGAGACTTTGGGAGCTCTTCACCCAGCTTTCCCAGACCCCTGAAAAGCTAAGAAAGAAACAGGGACTAGGAAAGCACAGTACAATCCATAGTAATTATAGGGCTTCTACAAGGTGGTCATCTCTGTCAGACCACATTGGCTCCAGTCTCACGTTAGCCCTTGTCTCATGTTGGCTTCTGTCTCATGGGCTCCTGTCTCACGGCTCCTGACTCAAGAGGCTCCTGAGATTCAAGGGGCTGCTGCTGACAATCAAGGGGTTCCTGCTGAGATTTAATGGGGCTCCTGCTGAAAATCAATGGGGCTCCTGCTGACAATCAAAAGGGGCTCCTGGCCCTGGGATTTAAGGGGGCTCCTGCTGACAATCAAGGGGGCTAGCGGCAGCGTGTAAGTTGTTTAACTTAAGACATGGTTCACACTAACCAATCTTTCTTGTGAAAAACAGATCTGTCCGTAACCAGGCATTGTTTGTCTTTAGTTATTGGACAAAGGAGCTGAGAAATCCGTACTTTTAGGGTGCTTTCACACAGTGCTATTTTGGTACAGTTTTAACTGTGCTTCAATTAAACTGCCTTTATTACCAGCAAGCTTCTTTCAGTTGTCTAAATTGTTCAGAAAGGTGTTTCAAGAAAGTAATTACTGTGTCAGAAGTCTAACAAACACACTTATTGATTACTCACTTTCCAAACAATTTAGGTAAGTGAAAGAAGCTTGTTGGTAATAAAGGCAGTTTAATTGGAGCGCGGTTAAAACTGCACCAAAACTGCGCTGAGTGAAAGCACCCTTATTATCATCTGAAACTGGTTGGTTGGGGGGGAGCAAGATAGCAAAAATCCAGAGAGGGGGGGGGAGTTTAAGAGTAGTTTAAGAGGACAAAGGGAAAAAGCACAACCTGTCACAGAAAACATTTTAAGGGAAAATAAGGACCATTTTTGAATTTTTTTTTTTTGTAACTCCAGTCTCCTTAAAGGAGTTGTCTCACTACAAAGATCATAGTTTAAAATGAGGGGACCAAAAATCTTAGCATGTACTTTCTTGGTTACAATTATCAAAGTGCTATGGTTTAAGAGGACGCGCTGCTTAGGCTTAGAAGATTCAGTGAACAGGTTGTGGACGGGAACGCGCAGCGTTCATGGATGAGCGTGCATGGATGAGAGAGAGAGAGAGACTGTGCAGGACAGGTTGTCGTTCACTTACTGCAATCAGAGGTCCTGCAGTAGCTGAGGCAATGGACTGTGCAGGATAGGTTGAAATTCACTGACTGCAATCAGAGGTCCTGCAGTAGCTGAGGCAATGGACTGTGCAGGACAGGTTGAAATTCACTGACTGCAATCAGAGGTCCTGCAGTAGCTGAGGCAATGGACTGTGCAGGACAGGTTGTCGTTCACTGACTGCAATCAGAGGTCCTGCAGTAGCTGAGCAATGATGGCAGGACAGGTTGAAATTCACTGACTGCAATCAGAGGTCCTGCAGCAGCTGAGGCAATGGACTGTGCAGGACAGGTTGTCGTTCACTGACTGCAATCAGAGTTCCCCGTATTTCAATAAATCATTAAGGCGCAACATTATTTGTATTTCGTTTATCTTCAATATATGTAGCAATATGTTACAACACAACCATAGTGCAACAATTGTAAACAGTCCTAAAAAACCTGGTGATGCCACTGCAACAGGCGTGGTGCTATTAGCTCTATATGGAGTCCTAACAGAATGCTTATGGACTTATGAATACAACGGAAAACTGAAAAGTCTATGCAGTGGCGTCAACAGTTTTTTATGACTGTTTACAATTGTTGCACTATGGTTGTGTTGTAACATTTTGCTACATGTATTGAAGATAAACAAAATATAAATAATGTTAGCCTTGGTGATTTATTGAAATATGTGGATTAATAGGGGTTAATAAGAAGGAAACCTCTTACCAAGGCACAAGTACGGGTGTTTGCGTGTCTAATATTAGAGTTGCACCTTCAAAAGAAAGTGGTTGCAATCAGAGTTCCTGCAGCAGAGAGGTCATGTGGAGTCCCACGTAAACAGAAACGGAACACAGTCCAATGCAAATTAACATACGGAGAGAGAACAGTTGTACTGTGCAGTCCCTATTAAAACACATTTGCGACACAGATCTGCAGTCCATTGTAAACACAAACAGATAAAGCGTATAGTTTTGTTCTGCAGATCTGTAGAGGTCAGAGGTGTAATAATCTGCAAGATATATCACTGTGTGAGAGAAAGACGGAAAAAAATCACCCATCTTTCTGAATGTTAAATGACCATTCTTGTTACAAAGTATGTAGAGACAGCGAGAAATTTAGATATACACTATCGAGTTACACGTAGCTTTTCACTTCCAGTGATTCCAATGACAGCTGAGAACCTCTCCCTTCCCCCGACTCACACAGAATGAATCATCACGTGCAATTGTAACTCACATGGTGTTTTCAGGAGCCACAATATTCATCTGTAAAAGCACACAAAATAGATTTCTAATACAGCTATGTGTATGAGCACTAAAGAGTAACTATGAGGCAGTTACCAAATGTGAGAATTAGTGTAAATTAGCAAAAATCATGAAAAAAAGCAACTTTAAACAGTAGGTACTAAAAATACTGTGCTAAATTTTTTAAGATTATTGCTGCAAAATGCAGTAGTTTTCTAGACTGATTAGGCTTTCATTCTATACCACTTCTTGTATTTTCCTGATGTGCACAACCTAGTTAAATTTAGTAAACACAGTGAGATTGTCTAACATTTTGCTACTCATAGAAGAGTACACAGGTGCCATAGAGGTTATATATTTTTCTCATATTTGACTGAACATATCAGTTTGTATGGGGTGATATATATATGCAATCCCCTTCATTTGTACAATATTGTCATTTATTACATACACTTCAAAAGCATTTCTAAACAATGCTATAATTCCATCACTACTGGAGAACATGGTTGCAATTCTTTGGAGCAAAAATATACAGATGCCTTTTCTCAATTCTAGACTGGACAGTTTGTTGAAAAATATGCAATCATGCAGAGATTTTGAAGAGGAGATAATAGAAAATATACAGTAAATATTGTTTTGTTATAAGAAGAATTCAACAGCTCAGTATTCAGCTTTAAAATGAGAGATGAGGTAGTAGCATTTAACTCCCTTCCAACGCTGTGATTCTTGTCAATGGCATTTTTGTTTTTTTTAATCCCCATTCCAGTAGCTATAACTTTTTTTATTATCCTTCAATAAAGCCTTACATGGGCATGTGTTTTGTGGAACAAGTTGTCTTTTTTTATAGTATATTATAAAGGGAAACCCAAAAAAATCTTTGTAGAGTGGCATAGAGAAAAAATATAATTCTGCCATTGTCTTTTGGGTTTTATTTTAATGCGTTCACCATCTGGCATAGATAAATGTTAAATATATTCTGTTGATCAATCCAAATCCAGCAATACCAAATTATCAGGTTCAGCTGAGTTCAGTTTGACTGTGACATTATCTTTCTTATATCTAAATAAAGGCATTGAAATGCGTTGAAAAAGTTAAGATAACTTTCTGTGCTGTGATATCACGGTTTATTATCTGTCAAGTTTTATTACTTAAAAAAAATGAATAAAAAAAAAAAAAACTTTGCATCATAGTGTTCTGGGATCAATGTTATAATTTTTCCATATATACCTCGGTGTGGAATGTGATAAGTGGGAACATGTTTTTTTATTTTATTTTAATATTCTTTATTATTTTGGATAGATATAAAACTGGTTTTAAACTTCCTTTACTATATTTTTTCCTAGTTCCACTACAGTGCTTTGAAACTATATTAGTGTGTTAAAGTGTATGATATATTTAATGCACCTCTATTACCTGAACTAGGAGAAGTAACACGGTAGGTGTGGGAGAATTTATTGCCAACTGTTCGGCATCTTAAAATTGTCCAATGAGGGGGAAGACAATCAAGTGAAAGAGTAGACTTGTCTAATGGCCACTGACTGCAGCAACAAACTGGTCATTCAAATAAAATCAGCTAGCTTTCGATCACAGATGTTGAACAGTCTGTGTCAGCTGAAGTTAGCAAATGACACCCACCATTTATGGAGTGGGCTCAGCTCCTGAGATCACTACATACTTCGCTTCCTAAAATCTTGACATTTATTTTAGATGTTGGGTAATGGTTTAAGACATTGGAGCAGATTTACTAATACTGTCTAATATTTAGCATAAACATGGCATTCTGAAAATACGACAAATTTTTTACAGTGGTTCTTTAGACACTGTTTATACAACCTGTTTGTTAGTGTAACAAAACTGGTGGACTCCAAACTACAAATAGAACTAAATAGGTCAGTCAACCAGCAGTCGCTTGAAATACCTATACAAAATGTGTATCAACTAAAATACCAGATAGACTCCCCGATAGGTGAGTAAGAGGGCAGCAAGGCGTATGATGACTGGAACACAGTTGGTGGCAATACGGCAAATTAGTTCAGTCTGAAAGCAAGACAATAATAAATAAAACTGACCTTAACTTTCACTAGATCTAGCCCTACTACTCTCCCTGACACCTGAACTTATCCTGTCCCTGAGATATCCTTAATAAATGTTCCTAAGATACAAATGACCTTAATATGAACAAGCTACCAAACAGGACCCAGTAATAACCTGACCTAACAACTGTCACAGAGCGACATAAGCAGAGCCAGATATACAAGGGAAAACAAGGCCTCTAAATAACTGTGTAAGCCAACTAGATTACTAGATGCAATCACTAGAACTGGTCCAAACAGAGCAGAACTATATACACAGAAGATACCAAATCACTGAAACATGTCTCTCAGGACATGCAAAATACTCTGCGCCTTGGCTGCTAACCTGAAGGAGCTTCATAGAGGTGAGCACTAACTACTTCACTAACAAGCTTTTGGTTTGTTACCTGGTCAGATGATCTGCTCTGAAAGATATTTGAGGAGAACACAAATGACAGGAGAATTTCTGCCATTCATACCAATTGTAACGGGTCGCGCCGCGATCCGGTCCACGGACCGCGGTCGCACCCGTGTCCCCCATGGCAGGTCCCCGGCGGAGACGGGTGGCGCCGCGGGCTGCCCGTGGTCGCACCCGTCCCGTCCACTCACCTGACCACGCTCCCGTGCGGTCCTCGTCCCCTGCCGGCCGGAATGCGCATGCGCGCCCCCTATTGCGCGCGCGTGTTCGTCCACGTAGATTTAAAGGGACAATGCGCCAGTAATTGGCTAATTGCCGGGCGCTGTCTCTCTTTAGGTTTTGGACCCACGTCACTTCCCTGCTGGATCTTTGTTGCCTCCGTGCCCTAGAGAAAGCGTTCCCAAGTATCTATTGTCCTACCGTGTATTCTGACCTCTGCCTACGTTTACAGACTCCAAATCTTTGCCGCCTGCCCCGACCTTGCCGCCTGTCCCCGACTACGCCTACATCTCACTATTCTGTACCACGTTCATCCTTGGCCGCCATCGCAAGCAAGTCACGTCAGGGGTAGCGACCTGGTAGACTCCCAGCAAATCCATCCCGCTTTGCGGCGGGCTCTGGTGAACACCGGGACCTACTTAGATTCAGTTCCCTGGCGTGGTTTTCACAATCGCTTGCGGTGGTCCAGCGGATCCACTACCAAGTCCGTTACAGTAAGATCCAGCCATGGATCCCGCCAAGGTGCCTCTGCCAAGCATCGCGGATCTTACGACGATTGTTGCCCAGCAATCGCAGTAAATCGCACAACAGCAGTTGGGCCAGCTTTCCGCCATGATGCGTAAGCTCCTTGCATCCCAGCAACAGTCTCCGTCTCCGTCTGTGGCTCCGTCTACACCTGCCGTTCCATTGGCCGCCGTGGGACTCATGCTTCGGCTCCTTTTACCCTCCAGGTTATGCCGGGGATCTCAAGCTCTGCCGGGGTTTTATCACCCAGTGTTCTATGCACGTGGAACTAATGGCGGATCAGTTTCCCTCGGAGAGGTCTAAGGTGGCCTTCGTAGTGAGTCTACTATCCAGGAAGGCTCTGGCTAGGGAAACTCCTCTCTGGGACAAGAGTGACCCTGTGACAGCGGATCTACAGACCTTCCTCCATGAATTCCGCACCGTCTTCGAGGAGCCGGCGCGTGCATCCTCGGCTGATACCGCGCTCTTGAGCCTTCGTCAGGGAGACTCGTCTGTGGGAGACTTTGCGGTCCAATTTCGTACCCTGGCTTCGGAGCTCACTTGGAATGATGCCGCCCTTTGCGCTACTTTCAAAAAGGGTCTGTCCAGCAGGGTAAAAGACGCTTTGGCAGCAAGAGACCTCCCATCCTCCCTGAGCGAATTTATTCACCTAGCCACTCGCATCGATGTAAGGTTCGCTGAGAGGCAGGAGGAGCTCCGCCAAGAGAGAGACTCTGCACGCCCCCGTCGGCGGTTTCACCTGGCTCCGGTTTTCCAGCATTCTCCATTGCCACCCCCTCAAGCCTCAGAGGTGGAACCCATGCAAGTGGACCGGGCCCATTTATCGGAGCAGGAGCTGAACCGTCGTCGAGCAGAAAAGCTATGTCTCTACTGCGCCAGCCCGGACCATTTCCGCAGAAGCTGTCCGCTACGTCCCCAGCGTTCAGGAAACGCTCACACCTAGGTGCCATAGGAGAGGCGGCCCTAGGTGCAGTTTCCTCCTCTCCACATTTGATGATGCCAGTGGAGGTGGCTTCAGATGCTGGTCTTTTGTTCCGGAGTTCTGCCTTCCTGGACTCGGGGTCTGCCGGGAACTTCATCCATGCTTCCTTGGTTACCCGATACTGGTACCTATAGTCCGTCTGGAGAAGCCTCTGCTTATTTCTTCGGTCAGTGGGGAGCTCCTCACTGATCCCATCCAGTATATAACCAGGCCGGTGACCAGGGCTGTGGAGTCGGAGTCGGAGTCGTGGAGTCGGAGTCGGAGCCCATTTTGGTGGAGTCGGAGTCGGAATAAAATAGACCGACTCCGACTCCCAAAATATTTAATAAATTGGTCCAGTTAGTTCATTGCAGTATGTGCTGAATATATCTCATAAAGAATTTGTGAAAATAATGAAATGTCCTGTAAAGGTCTGCTCTATTCCTTATATAAGCAGCTAGGCTCTTAATTGAAATGAATGTGTGCTGCACTTTAAGTACATGCTCAGTTGTGAAGCTTCTTGCTACAGATCAGAGGAAAAAGCACTGGGAAGGAATGGCTGCACTCATCACAGATCTGCTAGAGAAAACAGGATTAAAGAAGTTTGCTGACTACAGAAAGGGAGTGTTATAGACAACATTTTGTAAATATTTTGGTCAGTAGATTTTACTTCAGTCATGAACTATATACAGTATCATGCAGTTCTCTCACTGCACACAGGTTCTATGGTAACCTGCATACCAGAAAGCCTGTTATCTGATTAGCTGAGAGGAGTAACCTCACCCCCACGGAATGATGGGACTGAGTTCTGAGTGAACTTACAAGGTTTAGCACCATTATCTGCAGTAACAAAGTATACAAGTGTTGTGACTGTGAGGACTGGAAAGCTTGACTTTATCTGTAATTGTGTTGGAGAACACAATTTCCTGCTCTGTCGGAAGAAGTTAATATATGCTAATCACTGCTGGAGACCCACCCACAGCCTGAGGAGACAGAGTGACTGCTTGTCAGCCAGTGAATCATCGTGCTGAGAAAACACCTTTAAGGCAAGTACTTCGTAGCATATCTAAACTTTCAATTAACTGTGCATAAATCAATTGTCCAGTATATGTTCTCTCTGTATGCTTCATGTGTTTTCTTGCTTCTCCTCTGAGCTCTTGTTTGGAGAGATTAGCTGCTCTGATGGCTTATATATGCTATACATAGAATTTAAGAGGGAAAACTGTTTTCTAACATCTCATATTAGAAATACAGAAACACACATGTGAGAAAGTACTGTAGTTGTAAAAGCTGTTGCCAAAGCACTGCTAGTAGTTTTCACTTTGTAGACTGTAAGCAGTATGATGTAAAAGCACCAGGGCCTGATGTATGAAAACTGTCTAGGTGTAGAAGTTTTTGTTGCCCATAGCAACCAATCAGAGCTCCCCCTTTTATATAGTGCTGTGGAGAAATTAAAGCAGAGCCTGATTGGTTGCTATGGGCAACAAAGAAAGTTTTAGACCAAGACCGTTTTCATACATCAGCCCTGTATCCAGAGAAAAGCCTGATACTGAAAGTTCAGCATAAAGATATCTAATAAAACACATATTACAAACTTTTTATGTGTCATGACATATCTGTACTATTGATTTATGCAAAGTCTGTTTTATTTCTACCCAAAGTTATACTCGCTATTCTTTCAGAGATTACAATACAATATACCTTTTTTTTTTTTCATAGGACAAAATTATTTTGAGGACGAATTTATATTATTATAAAATGTCTAAGAAGCTTCCTATGAAGTCAGCTGTCTTTGAGCATTTCACACTGACGGAAGATAAAAAATATTTTAAGTGTCAGTGTAAGATAAGTGACCCAGATGAAAACAAATGCTGTGATGTCAAAATCAGTGCATATTCAGGAAGCGATAAAAAACGCTCCTACAAGAGCTTCCAATCTAAAAAAGACATTTAAAACCGCTTCCACCCAGAAGTTTTCAAACCTGTGACTGAGAAGGATCAGAGTGACACCAAAAAACCAGTGCCCAGCACTTCCGCCAGGCAAAGGAGGACGAAAGAGTGTCTCAAACATCAGTAACAAGATATTTGTAAGTGACAAAATTACTGTAACAATGACAGCAGATTGTTTTAAAAGACAGCTCACACAGCTTGTTGTGAAGACGGTGTACCCTTATCATTATTTTGCTCGACCAGCTTTTACAGCTCTTAATGGAGAAAATGGCCCGCAAACTTGGTGTTTCTCTGGAAAGAGAAAGTATTAGAAAATTAGTGATTGAAGAAGCCTTAACCAAAAAGAAAATCTAAAAAGATTCTCAAGAGACGCTTTATATATCTTAAAATGGATGCCTGCACACGTCACAGAGTGAACTATTTTGCTATAAATGTTCGATTTGTTTGTGACAACAAAAAATTTGTTACCAAGACGCTGGCAGTAAAGGACACTAAAGCTCATCACACCCTCAGTTTCTCCAGGCCTTAGGGGAAAATGTTCTGCAAGATTATGAACTCAAAAAAGAACAGATTCTTGTCTATTGTAACAGACAATGCTTCAAATATGACACGTACAATTAAACTGATGAATAGAGAATAAGGAAGGTGAACAACAGTTAGAAGAAAACTTTGGATTCAGTATGTGTGAGATGGAAGGCCACAGTCCTGATCTTGTAACTGAGGAACAAAACAGAAATTCCTACAGAACAACAGCAACAAGAAACTCTATAATAAGATCATGCTTAAGCTGAATCAAAAATCTGTAATATTTATAACATGCGCTGTGCTGTGCACACACTGCAGCTGGCGATAAGAGACAGTCTGCAAGAGGGACAATGCTGGAACTCTGATTGGCAAGGTGAGTCAATTGGGTATGCTGCCCGAACCCCTAAAATTGATTCTATCTTGAAGAGACGTGCTGGGAAAGGGCAATTGTAGATCAAGCCACTCGGTGGGGCAGTACTTATTTGATGATTGAACGATTAGTTTAGCTGAAACCCTTTCTTTGTGGACATGGCCAACCCTCAGGTTGACATTAAGTGAAGGTCAATGGACACAGGTGGCTGAATTAAAAGAACTGCTTCAACACCCATTCACAGTGACTAAAAAATTACAAGCTGAGGATTTAACTCCTGGAACTTTCATAAAGGGTGGAAGAACTTGCTTTTTAGCCTATCCCAAAGAGGAGGCTTAATCGCAGATGGCATTGCTGCTTCAATGAAAAGGAGAGAGACACTGTTATTAGATAATAAAATTCTTTTGGCAGCTGTTTATGTGGACCCAAGTCATCGTACATTGCTGGATGATCAACAGATTACTAAAGGAAAAGAAGCTCTGACTGAGGTAGCAATTAGGATGAGTGGGCTACAGGACTGCCAAGAAGAAGAGGAATTGGGTCTTGCCAGTGCTGCTGCCATATCTTCAGCCTCATCAGATGAAGAGTTTAACTTTGAAAAGTATTTGGATGACATGGAGCAGGCAAAGCATTGCCGCAGGGAAAAAGATTCCACTCCCACAGCAAACAGACTGACTGTATTTCAGCAAAATTTTTCACTTGCTCTCAAAGAAGTAGAAGAGTTCAACCGATCATCAAAACTGACTGTGCATGAGGCAATTCCTTTATACCCCATGATTGTTAGAGATGTTGCCCATGTGGTCACCGCTTTGCCACCAACCCAAGTTAGTGTAGAGAGACTGTTCTCTAGCCTTAAAATAATTCGATCAGATTTGAGGTCACCTATGAAAGAGGATCTGATGGAGGCAATACTTTTTCTCAGAACAAATTCATAGACTCCACAAATGTTCTTCAGGACGTTTTTGTTGAAAACAGATTTGTTTCCCACTTACTGCAGCGTTTTGCATATTTACAATTTGTTAAAGTTTTTTGTGTTCTAAAGTTGTATCCAATAAATATATTTTATATTCTACCTAAATAGCTTGATTATTGTATCATAAGGATGATATGAGGGAGTCGGAGTCGGGGTTAGGGGAAATTGAGGAGTCGGAGTCGGGACTTTGGCTTACCGACTCCACAGCCCTGCCGGTGACTCTCCAAGTGGGGGCTCTACATAAGGAGAAGATCAGGTTCCACGTCCTGTCCCGTGCTTCCTCGGCGATCCTCTTGGGGCTTCCCTGGCTGCAACGTCATGCCCCTACGCTCGACTGGAAGACAGGTGAGGTCCTGCGTTGGGGACCGGAATGCCAGAACCTTTGTTTGGAGGTACCACGCCCAGTACCCACCACTTCTCCGCACCCGCTTGTTAAGCCTTTGCCAGGCCTGCCAGCCAAGTACCAGGACTTTGGGGACGTATTCTCCAAGAAAGAGGCCGATAAGCTGCCGCCACATCGGCCTTACGACTACCCAGTCGACCTCCTCCCAGGAACCAGTCCTCCCCGGGGTAGGGTCTACCCGCTGTCCGTGCCGGAGACTCAGACCATGTCGGCCTATATACAAGAGAACTTGCAGAAAGGGTTCATTCGCAAATCCTCTTCCACAGCCGGGGCCAGGTTTTTCTTCGTGCAGAAGAAGGATGGTTCCCTCCGCCCGTGTATCGACTACAGGGGTCTAAATAAGATCACCGTAAAGTACCGCTACCCTCTCTCACTGATCTCGGAACTTTTTGACTGCCTCAAGGGGGCTAAGGTGTTTTCCAAATTTGATCTGCGAGGAGCCTATAACCTCATCAGAATTCGGGAGGGGGACGAGTGGAAGATGGCGTTTAATACCCGAGATGGACATTTTGAGTATCTCGTGATGCCCTTTGGGCTCTGTAACGCTCCAGCGGTGTTCCAAGAATTCGTCAACGATGTCTTCCGGGATCTCTTGTACACCTGTGTCATAGTGTACCTAGATGACATCCTGATTTTCTCCCCGGATCTTCAGACTCACCGGACATAGGTGCGCCAGGTTCTGCGACGTCTGCGCAGCAATCGACTGTACGCCAAGCTGGAGAAATGTTTATTCCATCAGACTAGCCTACCCTTCCTCGGGTACATAGTCTCGGCTAAGGGCCTGAAGATGGACCCAGCAAAACTCTCTGTGGTGCTACAATGGCCCCGTCCTGTCGGTCTTAGTGCAATACAGCGCTTCCTGGGCATCGCAAATTATTACCGACAATTTATTCCCCACTTCTCCACCTTGGTGGCTCCTATCGTGGCCCTCACTAGGAAGAATGCAAACCCGAGATGCTGGCCTCCGGAGGCTGAGAAGGCTTTTTTGTTGATCTAAAGACTGCCTTCTCCACTGCACCTGTCTTGGTTCGGCCGGATTCCGAGAGGCCGTTCTCTTTGGAGGTGGATGCCTCTTCCGTGGGGGCAGGGGCGGTCCTCACACAGAAAAGTCCCAAAGGCAAGATTCTCACATGTGGGTTCTTCTCAAAGAACTTTTCACCGGCAGAGCGGAACTATGCCATTGGGGACCGGGAACTCTTGGCCATCAAGTTAGCCCTGGAGGAGTGGCGACATCTGCTGGAGGGGGCTCGTCATCCAATCGACATCTTTACGGACCACAAGAATTTACTGTATCTTCAGACGGCCCAACATTTGAACCCTCGCCAAGCCCGGTGGTCTCTCTTTTTCTTACGTTTCGACTTTCGCATCCAATTCCGACCTGCTGAGAAAATCGTCAAGGCTGGCGCCCTCTCCCGTGCCTCGGACGTGGTCGGTGAAGAACCCTTGTCTCAACACATCATTTCTCCCGAACGATTGGTTCATGTGGCTCCCGCAGATCTCCAGAATGTTCCTACTGGCAAGACTTTCGTGCCGCCGGCACTCAGGAAGAAGATTCTCGAGTGGGGGAATAGCTCTCTCTTGGCTGGTCATCCCGGAGCTCGGAAGTCCTACGCCTTGATCTCACGGCACTACTGGTGGCCGACTCTGTCACAAGATGTCAAGGACTTCACCCTCGCCTGTATCACATGTGCTCGGAACAAGGTCCCACACCACAGGCCCGCAGGTCTCTTGCATCCACTGCCAGAAATCCCTTGGACGCACATAGCCATGGATTTCATCACAGACCTACCGGTCTCCTCTCGGAATTCGGTCATCTGGGTGGTTACAGATCGGTTCTCGAAGATGTCCCACTTTGTGCCTCTCCCTGGCCTGCCGTCTGCCCCACAATTGGCTAATCATTTCTTCCGGCATGTTTTCCGGCTACATAGGTTACCTTCACACATTGTCTTCGACCGCGGTGTTCAATTTGTTTCCCGATTTTGGTGTGCGCTATGCTAGTGAGGGCCACGTTTGCAAGTCAAGTTGGACTTTTCATCGGCCTATCACCCTCAATCCAATGGGCAGGTGGAGCAGGTGAACCAGATTTTTGGAGAATATCTGCGTCACTTTGTATCCGAATGTCAGGACAACTGGGCAGAGCTGCTCCCTTGGGCCAAATTTTCTTATAACCATCGTGACTCGGATGCAGCCGGCATCTCCCCATTCTTTGTAGTCTATGGCCGCCACCCGCACCCTCCCCTTCCCCTGCCAGGTCGCTGACTACCAGCGACCTGGTAGTCTCCCGCCTCAGCAAGTCCATCCCGCTTTGCGGCGGGCTCTGGTGGAAACCGGGACCTACTTAGATTCCGTTCCCTGGCGTGGCTTACGGTGCGGTGGTCCAGCGGATCCACTACCAAGTCCGTTACACCAATAGCCTTATTTTAAGCCAATTGCTATAACATATATACATAAGGACATGCCCCTTTATTTTGAAGGGATTGTCTTTTTATTGTTCCTATAGCCCACATTACTGACCACATAATGGTTCCCATGGAGTAACTTTATGGATTAAACATGGTCTCATTCATGTGACCTCCTGGCATTCAGGTAACCAGGTTAAGAACGGGGTAAAGGTAAAATTTTATTTTAATATGTATTCAGCAACTTCTTCACTGTGTGGGGTTCCGTGTATAACTGCTGTCTGGGTAGGGGATGTCATGTTGTTAATAAAGTCAACTATTAAAAAAAAAAATCAACAAACATAACTGTCTCTAGGTGACATTGTCTTCTTGCTGTTGTTAATAAAGTTAATTGTACAAAAATAGCAAATAAAGATGGGACCAAGAGAAGAACAGACATTATTAAATGCTATTGGAAAAGTCCTGCTCCTCAATAATCTACTGTTACATTTAGTGATGAGCGATTGTGTCAACTATCGTTATCGATTCGATGTCGTTTCGGAAATTTATCAGCGATTTCCGATAGCGAAAACAGATTATCGCCCCGTACCTTTAAAGTTATGGGAGAGGAACAACGCTTCGTTCTTCCCCCAACGGGGCTGGGAAGATGGAATTAAAACCCCAAACATAAAATGGAACCTGCTAATCTTGGCAAACACTTGGTTAAAAAAGCAGAGAAAAAAAATTAAACACCCATTCACTATCCCTGCTGTCCCGCATACCCTTAAACCTGCATGCCCACAATTTAAAAGTGCCAAAAGGGCATATTATTTGAACCATCTTTATACTTAAACGGACATTTATATTCCCTGTCCGGGAACGCACATGACCCTTAAACCGTCTGACCGACAGTTAAAAAAGTGCCCGGGAAAAAGGGAGTCTTTCAACCACCTTTTTAGTTGAAGGGAATTTGACTATCCCTGTCCGGGGCCCACAGCTGAGCCCCAAACCTGCAGACCCACGATTTGAAAACTGCCGGAAAAAGGAGTCTTTCAACCACCTTTTTAGTTGAACGGGCATTTGACTATATCTGTCCTGGACCGCACATGACCCCTTAAAACCTGCTGAACCACAGATTAAAAAGTGACAAAAAAGGAGTCTTTCAACCACCATTTCATTTAAATGACATTAAATATCCATGCCCCTGGATGCAGCTGCCCCAAAAAAATCGCACAGGTCCCTTATGGACCAAAGCAGAAAATTTCTCAATAAGAAATAAATATTTTAAAAAAACAACTCTTTTTCCTTTACTGCTGCTGCTAGAGCTACTTGCCATTCTATGGGACATTGTTCCACCGTGACTTAAAATGTAAGCAAATAAAACGTGTCCCTAGTGGGTCAACGAGACCTGTCGAAAACCCTTTATTCCCCTGCAATGGTTGGAGGAAATTACAGATCAAGGGGGTGAGGCTGTAAACGTGGACACGCAGGTTCAGCTGGCGGGACCGGGGATTTACGGGGGTGGGGTGAGAGCAAGGCTGGCCCCGTCATCTATTAACCCAGGTTCAGCTAGCAGGGCCTTTCCTGGGGGGGGGTGAGAGCCCGGGCTGGCGTCCGCATCCTTACAGGGCAAAAAATCCCCATATGCCCCGCACGAAAAAGTCGTGCTGAAGCAAAAGAGGAAGTGTAGCTAAGCCCTACAGCCTTCCCTCAGTACACAGTCAAGCGCTAGAGAAATTTCTCCCTCTACAGAGCGCTTGCCCCTCCGTTGAGTGGGACCCCAAATTTGGGTTCCTTGGGGAAGCTGGTGGTTGACGCTCCTGTTTCACCCATCCCTTTTTTTTGGCATTCTTTTTTCGTTTTCCAATGTGTTGGAGGAAATTGTCTTGTTCTTGGGGGGGACAATGTGCCCATAACCTTATCCCGAATAACCTACATCGTTCAAAACTTTCGTACCCTTTTTGTACAACTCAAAGGAAAATTTTGTACAGATTTTACAGCAAGTTTTTTTGCATTTAATTTTAGAAAACACATTTTTAAAATAATGGGAAACCCACCATGTCTTTGTTTCTCTTTTTTTATTCTATTAAATGGGTTGTCCCCATACAGGGGTTTCTACTATTTAAAAAACTTTTCAAAAACAAGTCATTTTGCAATTTGTCCATTAACGTGTCCTACCATTTGTTTTAGACGCACCATCCCCCTAAAATTTTAAAAACAACCCTTGAGCCTTCTTGACAATTGTGAAGAACAAAAGTCTGTTTTGAAACTACATTTTTTTTATAATAAGACCGTATTTAAAATGCATTTACAGCAACATGCCCCCAAAAAATTTAAACCACTTTTTTATAATAGCACCTGTAGTATTTTCTGCAT
Organism: Phyllomedusa bahiana; assembly: GCA_025379985.1. Classification (NCBI taxonomy): domain Eukaryota; kingdom Metazoa; phylum Chordata; class Amphibia; order Anura; family Hylidae; genus Phyllomedusa; species Phyllomedusa bahiana. Next base: position 105,143 of record JAODAL010010255.1, read on the forward strand.
TTTACGCAGCTGACCCAAAAAAAATTTTAAAAAGCTTCTCAGCCACGTTAAAAAAATTTTAATGAAGAAATGCCCTTAGAAGCCCATTTCGTTTTAAAGGGCCATGATTATAGCTGATTTCACAGCACCATGACCCCAAAACCAAATTTACAATGCGAAAAATTCTAAAGATAAAGGAGTAATGAATAGGGTTTTTTCAAAACCTTTGGGGTCTTTTTCAGTCTCCTCACTGAAAACCAAACAAAATGAATTTTGGAACGGAATAAAAATTGCAGAAAAAAATGATCATTTTAAAAAAAAAGTTTTCAAGAGGCCATTTCTTTTGGGAAAAGGAAGTGAAGTAGACCGCAGCTAACGTGACCTCGGCAAATTGGGGGCCACAACATCATCAAATCCTGCTGTTCATCTGTGAAAGTCAAACGATCAACATTATCGGTGGGAAAACCGATGGTTTTCTGTAATTGACTCCTCTAGCTGTGCTGAAGTCCATCAATATGAAGCTACTGGGCGGCAACATTTTTTGGGATGGGGGGCGAGCTTGGGCCATTCATTCATTTTTGGATACCCCAAAATGTTTGGGTCTGGAACACATCCAAAAACATCAGTGTTTTTGGGCCAGATAGTCGTGCACCATGACTTAAGCCGGTTTTTTTGGTTTTTGTAATGTGTGCCCGATTTCATGTTTGGTGAGGTGGTAAATAAAGATTGCCAGAGGTAAACCCTTTTGGGTTCTGCCCCAATGCGTGCTGCTGCCAAAACGGCACTTTTTCATCTCTGCAAACACGTTTCTGCGTTGTGACACCCGGGCTTTTTAAGAACAAAAACAACGCAACAATGTCTCCAGTTGATCATCAACGGCTCCCAATTCCGTTTTTTTAACTCTATTGGTGGGTGGGGGGAAAGTGCTGAGTTTGCTTGTTTAAAGGGGTTTGAGGAGGGTGGCCACCCAGCAACATTTTCCCAAAGGCCAAAACCTGTAATGCTGACTTCGGTTTTGGCTTTTGGGATGGTTTGGGTTGAAGTGTTTCTTTGC